>JAJMFZ010000024.1:0-129646 GCA_030568455.1 Teunomyces tritomae
GCTGTCAGAGACATGAGACAAACCGTCGCTGTCGGTGTCATCAAGTCTGTTGAAAAGTCTGACAAGGCCGGTAAGGTTACCAAGGCTGCTCAAAAGGCTGCTAAGAAGTAAATTGATTGACTGAAATTTGTAGTTTTTAGTTGAATAAATCAAGTCATTTTTTAAAAAAGAAAAGTTGGAAGAGGGAAAGTGTAAGCGAGATTAGATCTTTTTTTTTCTTGTATTGAAATTTACGAGATCTAAATCGACAAGTAACGATGTTTCGATCAAACAAACCGGAATATGAGGTGATTTTGGAGACATCCAGAAGTGAAATATATGCGTGTAGTTCTTATGAAAAGAACTGGCAAATTGACGGCGATAAACGGATTCCAACAGTGCCAGAAACCGTGGCACATCTAAAACTTCTTGGAGCGTTTGGCATGATGAAACAACAGGTCTGTGGCCCACCCGATTGGGCCGTGATGCCAGACCAGGAATGGTACCGGATGAAATCGTGGCAGGTGTTTGTGACACGGGCGGTACGGCGATTTTTGGTATTTGCAGCCGCTGCTAGTCGCCTCCAGAGTCCAACAACGTTGGGAACCGACCAACGGGACCAGCAATTCATTGATAAGATCGCATTGGCAGTGCCTCCGTTGGATGTGTTGATGGTGTGGCATGCGTTATTGTTGCATCCCGTGGCGTTCTATGAAAACTGTGCCCGAAACAATATGGTACCGTTTGCCATGATTCCGTTTCCGTTGGAACGAGTGGAACGCAGTATCAACAGTTCGTCGTTTCAGTTTGAGCCCCAAAAACATCTGGAAAAATACTATAACTTTCTTCTTGAAGAAAACGGATTCGACCCACAAAATTACCTGGTAACACCGTTCAATATGTTTGACGAGTCTGTGACGGTATCGTGTCCCGTTTGTGCCGCTGTGTTGGCTGTAGATGTGCCGCTAACGACTCATGAACTTACGGGATTTGCTGATCCCATGTTTCTCCATGCACTGGCACAAAACAGTGCCTGTGACTGTGGTTTCGATCTGACACTCTCCCATGATGAGTTGCGCAAACGCCAGCTTTATACCGATATTTCTAAGGGAAACGTTCAGTTGACACAACTTGCTGGCCACGTTGAAGAGCTCAAAAGCATCTCCTTTGACTCGTTTGTATCGCAACACCATTCAGTCACGGTGTTGGAGCAGTATCGACAGCTGAACTTGGTGCATTTGACCATCACAGACACTCAAATCGCGTTTACTGGCGACTTGGTGGCATCAGTACTTCGACTCGAGCCGTTTACCGCAGCCATGAATGCCATGGACTGGTTCCATGGTCCCCAGCTCCGTGATACGATCGAAGAAGCCGTCAGGAGGTACACACGGTTTTTCGAGCTTCTCAATCCTTCTATCATGCTTGTTCCGACGTTGGATATTGACTTGGTATGGCACACTCACCAGCTTGCATTGTCGTACTATTTTCGGGCATGTTTGAAGGACAAGCAAGCAGTGATTGACCATGACGAAAGTATTGGTGAAGGCCAGTTTCGGGCCCAGTTTGAGCATACTGCGCAGGTTTACCGGCAAAATTATGGCGAGGAGTACACAGCGTGCTGTTGTGAGTGGTGCAGTGTGATTCGTGATGGTGGAAGGCTGACCGTGAGTAAATTGTTTCGGTGCCAAAAGGGAAAGCGGTTCCAGCAGCATATTTTGTACCGTGAGCCTGTTGGATATACGCATGCCAGCCAGCACAGTTTGCGGCAGCAGAAAGACGGATTTGGACCGCACGTGTTTGACTACGGCAAGTATCCTCAGATGTTTGTGACTGAAATATGGGAAGGAAAAGCTGAAGAAGACAATAAGAAGAAAATGAATTAATGAAGGTGAGAAAACAGGGATAATTAGACTTCAAAAAAAAAAAAATAAATGAAATATAATTATAATTATAATTATGATTAAAAGTTGAAATAATCAAAAGTTTAATTAAGCATTGAGAAGTAGAGAATAAATAGTATATTATTGAGAAAATAGAAGATATTTGAGTCAAAGAAGTTGGAAGTAGAAGGAAAAGAACAGAAACAGTCAAATAATTAGAAGCAGTAAATGATTTGCTGTGGTAGAAAAGAGCGAAGAAGTGGAAGTAAAAGAAATGAAGTAGAATAATTATAGTTAAGTAGAAGTAGAAAAATATAGAAGAAGCAGGAGAATAATTAAGAGAAGTAATCATTCGTAGAAAAATAATTAAATGATAAAGAATTAGAGAAATCAAGGGAATTAATTAGAAATAGAGAATAACAGTAAAGAAAAGACGAGACTGAGATAATCACAAGAAACTAAAGAATTAATAAAAGAGAAGAAGAAAAAGACAAGACAAGAAAAGAAAGGAGATAAAGAGGAATAAGAAGTTCATCAAAGAAAATAATTAAGAAAGAAGAATAGGAATAAGAAGAATTACAAGAATCAGAATAAAAGAATTAATAAAAATAATCAGATCAATCAGAACGAATAAATGAAAACAAGTAGAGAAAGAAGAATTCTATAATAACATAATTAATTCAAAAAGAACAGAGTTTATGATTTTCTATTGACTTTTCATAGATTTTCCATTGATTTAGAGTAAATTTTGATTGACTTTTCCATTTTTTCTATTTTTATTAAATATATTCAATCTAAATCTTTCTAACCCTTACAACAGCACAGCTTGGAAACCTTTTCCCGAAACCACACCCAACCAATCGCCATCATCTTCCCTCCAACATGCGTTATTGACCTCCAATTCTTCTTCGTATGCCAAAACCGGCGTGTCAATAATCATTGCCGGATCTGCAGCCGTTGATGCTGCTGGTGTTGCTGCTGTCAGTGCAAGCGGTGTTGGTGAATGATGTAACGTGCTACAGTCCCAGACCAATGCATGGCAATCATCACCACCAGTCAATAAGAAATTTGACAGCGGATGCCATTGAAGCAGATTTACTGGAGCCAAAGATCTTCCACCAAGCAGAGCATCAAGAGTTGCTACCGGTACGCCAGGCATACGCATATCAATGACAAGAACGTTGGTGGAACCAACACCCACCGTTGCCAAATGGTGCTGGTCGACATGCAGCGCCAGAAGTCGAAGTAATGCTCGTGCAGGCAGCAGGGCAGGTTCATAAATGATTGTCAGATGTTCGAGTGCCCGTAAGTCAAATACACGCATAGAACCGTCGTTCCCCACCAGAGCAAAGAGATGTGGCAGTCCATGTAAGAAACGGACATCAAAGACCTCTGAATCGTGGGCAATGAGTTGGGTTTTAACCGCAGCATCAGCACCAAAACTTCCTCCCGAACGATGCAAGTCCCATACCGTACATGTTGTATCAACGCTCAGGGTGATGATGGTGCTAGGATCGGCACGGTTCCAATCAAACAGTGTTACTGGAGGAAATGTATTGACATCATCTTTGGCTGCTTTATTGGCAAGAATATGGGTCTGCAAAAGCTGGCCTTCATGGGCCCGGTAAAGTCGGAGAACTTCCAGCAGAACCGCAAGTGCTCCGGATCCCGCCGGGTCCCACTGTAAATTGGTCACTGGATACTCAACGGTGGTTTCTGCTTGAGAAACAAGCTCGAGTGACGATTCACCGTCGGGTTCGGCTTGGAGAACGTGGATTTTATTGGAAAATCCTTCTTTATATGTGCCGAGCGCCACCCGATCGCCGCTCCAGGCAGCAGCATAGAGCGGCAGGGCTGCTGAGAAGTATGCTGCCCGCTCTGATACTCGCTGCTGGGGTCGTTTGCGGTACCAGTCCATAGATGAATATTGTTGATTAATCAGACAAAAGTGCGGAAAAGAAGGGTTTTAAAATCATGGGTGTTGTTTTTTTTTTTTTTTTTTATTTTAGGACAAGGAGACGTTCCGACAAAAATCCAGAAAAGAGGGGTTTACCACTAACAAACAGAATAATCTTCAAAGAGAAATTGTAACCATTAAAAAGGGTTCAATGCTGTTTAGTTGACAAGATTGAGTTTATCAGAACATCAATTCTTTGTTCCTCATAATTGTCGACTTTAAACGGTGGATTTGACTCAAAAAAGATAAGTATATTCTATAAAACATGCTGCAACACGATTAAAAACGTATTTAGTAAAGATAATCAACGAAAAGGTTTGGCAATGACGACTTTAAAGTGGAATTAAACAGTGGAATTAGCAACTTCTTCTACTGAAGGACAAGTACACAACAAGTTCATATCACCATAAGTATCGTCCAAACGACTTACTGTTGGCCAGCACTTGTTTTCTCTCAAGAATGGCAATGGGTATGCAGCCTGTTCACGTGTGTAGCCACGTTGGTCCCATTCCAGTTGTGGTGATGCCACGATATCATGTAACGAGTGAGGTGCGTTCTTCAACACCGCACCACGAGGGTCTCCCTTAGCGTAGGCATCGATTTCACCCCGGATTGCAAGCAATGAGTCGACAAAACGGTCCAATTCGGCCAAGTTTTCCAGTTCTGTTGGTTCAATCATCAAAGTACCAGCAACTGGGAACGACATGGTTGGTGCATGGAATCCATAGTCTTGTAAACGCTTGGCGACGTCAATGGCTTCAATTCCAACCGATTTAAATTCACGAAGATCCAAAATGAATTCATGGGCACAGTGTTTGATATCACTTCCACCAACAAACATGATTTGGTAAGCGTTCTTGAGTCTTGCCAACATATAATTGGCATTCAACATGGCAATGGCCAGCGCATATGGCAAACCATGGGCTCCAAGCATCTTAATGTATGCGTACGATACGGGAATCACTGCCGCTGAGCCGAAAGGTGCCGAGTTGACGGCACGGATCGAGTTTTCAGTGGCATGTGGAGTTTGAACGAGTTCATGACGGGGAAGGAACGGTTTCAAGTGTTCTTTGACACACACAGGCGCCTGGCCGGGACCACCACCACCATGACTCAATGCAAACGTCTTGTGGATATTGAGATGGCATACATCGGCACCCAAATCGCCTGGCGACGTCAAGCCAACCTGGGCATTCATATTGGCACCGTCCAAGTACACCAAACCACCGTATTTGTGAACGGTATCGATAGCCTGCTTGATTCCTGGTTCATAGAGACCATAAGTCGATGGATAAGTCACCATAATCGCTGCTAAGCGTTGCTGGTGCTGCTTTGCTTTAAGTTCCAAGTCTTCCAAGTCAATCAGACCGTTTTCAAGACACTTAACAGGCACCACTTTCAAGCCACACATCGCTGCCGACGCCGGGTTGGTGCCGTGGGCTGAAACTGGAATCAAACACACGTCACGGACATCACCACGCAGTTCATGATACTTACGAATCAACGTTAATCCAGTGTATTCACCTTGAGCACCCGAATTAGGCATCAGAGTAGTAGCATCAAAGCCAGTGATATCGTTTAAATCACGTTCAAACTCTGCCACAAGCTCATGATAACCTTGTGCTTGGTCAGCAGGTGCAAATGGATGGATCTGGGAGAATCCTGGCATCAGTAAAGTTTGCATTTCAACAGTGGCATTCAATTTCATGGTACAACTACCAAGTGGAATCATCAGATTGGCAAGTGATAAGTCTTTACTCTGCAAAAGATGGAGGTACCGTAACATTGCGGTTTCTGAATGGTGTGTGTTGAACACTGGATGTTCGAGAATGGCATCGGAACGTTCAAGTTCAGTAGGAAACTCAGGAAGTTCAAAGGAATCAAGAGTTCTGCCGGTAAACACATCAACCAACGCAGTAAGGTCTTCTTTGGTGGTGGTTTCGTCCAATTGCAACAGAACAGTGTTGTTGTCGACCTTAAAGAGATTGATATTGTGAGCCAAAGCCTTTTCAAGTGTCAAATCAGCATTTTCAACCCGAACTGTCAAAGTATCGAACCACAGAGTATTAACAATGTTTTCAGAACCGATTTCTTTGGCCAATAATGTCGTCATACCATAAACACGACGTGCAATGTTCTTTAAACCTTCTGGACCATGATAAACGGCATAATTAGCTGCGATATTGGCAAGCAATGCTTGTGCGGTACAGATATTCGAAGTTGCCTTTTCACGCTTAATATGTTGTTCACGAGTTTGCAATGCAAGACGGAGTGCTGGTTCTCCCAACCGATCTTTGGAAACTCCAACAATCCGGCCAGGAATCTTACGGGAATATTTGGTACTGGTGGCAAAGAAGGCAGCGTGAGGTCCTCCGTAACCAAAAGGAACACCAAACCGTTGTGATGTTCCCAAGGCAATGTCAGCTCCAAATTCCGCTGGTGATTTAAGCAATGTTAACGCTAAAAGGTCGGTAGCCATTGCAAAAAGACCTTTTTGTGCATGTACGGCTTCAGAAACAGCACTAAAGTCATGAATCAGACCATTGGTGCCGGGATATTGAACCAAAGCACCACAAATAGAAGATCCAAGTTTCTTGAGCTCAGAAAGTCCTTCATTTGTCGATAATGGAAGTTCAACGATTTCAACACCGATATTTTGTGCTCTGGAACGTACCACATCAACTGTTTGTGGATGAAGATTCGTATCAACAACATAAACCGGACGTTTTCCTTTAAGATTATGGAAAGAAAGTGCCATGGCTTCAGCAGCCGCAGTTCCCTCATCCAATAACGAAGCATTGGCCATTGCCAATCCCGTTAACAGCGTAACCATGGTTTGATAATTCAACAACAGTTCAAGTCTTCCCTGAGAAATCTCCGGTTGATATGGCGTATAAGAAGTGTACCACTCAGGACTTTCCAAGAGATTACGTTGAATCACTGGAGGCAATTTGGTACCGGCATAACCTTTACCAATAAATGATTTGACAATCTTGTTTTTCAGAGCAAGCTTATGTAAATGTTCCAACATTTGCAGCTCAGAAAACCCTTGAACAGGTGCAACGGCAAGGGGCCGTTTCTGCAACACATGTGGAGGCACTGCAGCACCCAAAAATTCGTCAAGATCACCATAATTTAATGTTTTTAACATGTGCTGGACGTTCTGCGGCGTGGGTCCAATGTGACGTCTTGCAAATGTATCGAGTTCAGCCACTGTCACCTTGTTGTGGGCGGGATTGTACACTTTGGCATAGTTTTCCAGCGACGTGTTGGCTTGAGTTGCCAATGGCCGGGCAGCGCCGAAAACACGGGAAACGCCGCTCCGGGCGACGTGGACGCGATGAATGCGTGCTGCTCTGAGAATGGAACGGGTATACATGGCGTTGGTGGTCGTATAAAAGTGGGCCAAAAACTTGGGGTTTTATACTTGGGATCGAAGTCAGACCGGAGTCAGCTTTGACTCGGGCCCAAAAAAAGAGATGCCGTGCGTGTGAAAGTGAACCGATAGTGTCTGAAATGTCGCACCAATAAAAAAGAAAAATAACAGAAAAAAAAGGTTAGAAATTGTCGGAATTTTTTTTGTCGGTCCAAAACTCAACACCAACGGCTTTTTCCTCATTTGTCGATTCAGTAATCTTGTTTGTATTTCTATAAATCGATACTTTCTCTCACTACCAAGATATCCTCTGGAGTGGTGCTGCAACAACCGCCTACAACACGCACATTATCATATGTAAGCCATTTTTCCACCAACAGTCTCCACTTTTGTGGTTCTCTTTTGGCCTTAAACAGCTTCGTCTCCTCGTCATAAAAGTAACTGTAGTTTGGATACACCAATAAGTTGATCGAGTCGTCAATTACATTGACGGTCTTGACCATCGATTCAACTGAATTGAAATCTAAACAGTTCAAACCAATTCCAACAAAATATTGACGCAAAATTGGATGTGTTTCAAGTTTATATTCAAGATAACGCAACACTTCAGTCACCTTAGTACCGTCAATCATCTTGTCGGCACTGGCAAGGTTAAAAGCGGTGTAGAAACACTTCTTTTTGGGTGAGTTGACCAAAAGTTTGATCATCATGTTGATAATCACCTTAAACTCGGCAAACAGCGGAATTGTTTCAAAGCCAATGATTGGAACACTGTCATGTTGAACGAAGTACTTGGTCAATGGCAAATGGTACGCTTCCAACTGTTGCTTGGTCACTCCACGGTACTCGGCCGTGTATTCCAGCCCGTCTGCAAGATAAGTGGCATAAGGACCCACAGACCCAACTATGTACACTGGTTTCTGGGTCTGTTGCTTGTCGTGGTAACGAGAAATCGCCTCGGTACATGCACCAACAGCACGGTCCCATAAGTCCACCACGCCGGCGTCACTAAGCGTCGTGTGCTTCTTAAGACTGGCATACGACGTTTGGTACGTCAGAGTAATCAAAAGATCAGCATGAGCCTTCTCTAAATAACTGTAGTGTACATCCACGATCAAACTTGGGTTGTTCAAAAGCACCATTCCCGACCATAACGGCGACGACTTGGGCTGGATCTTGGAGGTTTTGGGAACAAGTTCCTCCAATTCGGTGCCCAAGGCACCATCCATAACCAATTTCTTACTTTGGATCACTTTGAGCATAGTTAGTTGAGTAACTAGCTTGGGTTTTTACTGTGGATTCTCGAGCCCCAGACAGAAGCAATGGCTTTATATAAGAATTAGCTGACTCATTGTGCGTCACACAAAATCGAAACTCAACGCTCATCGCCAGACATGCAGAGCCGCTTAAAAATATTCGTTGGCCAAGAAAAAAATACTTTTGTCACCACATTAGTTGGCAATAATTTCTTCCACGACATTTAATTTGAAACGTAAAAAAAAAAAAAAAAAAGAATTTGATGCGACACGCAACACGCAACACACGACATTCAATGACATGCTACGACATTGCGACAACATTGCGACGACATTAATCTAACCTTCATCATCACGACATAACTTTTCATCACCATGGACAACAAGAGATCAAGAGATGAGTTCGAAGGTGACCATCCGGTACCGTACGATGATGACCGTCAGTTTGACTCCAAGCGTCAACACATAGATCCTGCTCAGGAATTGATCAACAACGTGTGCAAAGATATTCGTCGGTTGGGAGAGAACCCAAACATCTCGAACCAAATCGACGACGTTTCGTACATCTCGAATCCAATTGTGGCCGAGTTTGAAAAGATTGATAACTTGAGACATGCGATTCTCAACACGATTTATGCCATCGTTGTCGAACAACCACAAAAAATCACCGCGTTGACCAACTTAATCATGATATGTAACGCAAAGAACTTTGTGGTGGCCAAGTACGTGATTGAGTACTTACATGGCAAAGCCCAGGCGTTACTTGATAGTGTTGGATCCGAATCTGGCGAAAAGAACGCCGAAGATGCTGGTGTTTTCAACAATATCAAGTCAATCTTGAAGTTTTTGGGTGCGTTAAGTCCACTTATTGATAACTACGCGGTTGTGGGAGTATTCAAACAGTTCTTGACGTTGGCTATTGATCTTCAGGCTCAAGATACCGCCAAAAGAAACGGATTGGCCCAAGCAATCTTTTATAATGTGTTGATTTCGCTTCCGTACTTGATTAGCAACGAGACATCACCCGAACTTGTGACCATGGTTAACGAGTTGGTTGAACTTGCTCACAGCTTTACTGTGGTTGCCACATCGTCAAACCGCTTGATTCAACCATTCGATACCAGATTGGGTAATTACGAATTGCCATATGAACCAAAAGAAATCGTCAATTTAATTCTTCCAGCTGTGGTTGAACTTCAAGGAGAAGATAAACAATGGCAAGCTTTACAGGAAAAACTGCTTTTCTTAGACTTTAGTGAATTCCTTGATCCTATCATCAAAGATGCTCTTGCCAACAACCCGATTTCGAATGAACTTGTCAAGCATCAGCTTCCACAATTCTCGCTTCCTTCGATCGAAAAGCTCGTGAAATACAAACCAAACGGTCTTATTGATGAGCTTTGGAACAACAACTCACGGGTTTTGTTTCAGGTTTATAATTCGACTGAGTTTGAAACGGTTCCAAGGATCGAATCTTACTTTGGCTTGTTTTTCAAGGACTTATCCTTTGATATCTTGACCAACTTGTCGTTCAACAAGAATGAAGCGTCGATTCAACTTTCCATCTTGGACTTGTACTTCAGTAAACACTTGTTTGCTCCACCAGGCTCATCTATCGACCAGTTATCGTTAATCAACCAGGATAATGTTGCTGGGGAAAATGTGCCTCCATTGTCAACGTGGAAAATCGAAGATATTGCTGTGGAAAGTATCTTGACGATGATTTTCCAACTCCCTTCAACGCTCCACTACGAAATCTACTACTATACAGTTTTGATCTCATGTTGTCGTGAAAGTCCCGAATCGATTGCACCTGTATTTGGCCGTGCTATCCGTTACTTCTATAACAACATGGAAACCTTGGACTATGAGCTTAAGATCCGGTTCTTGGACTGGATGACGACTCAGATGTCGAACTTTGATTTCAGTTGGAAATGGGATGAATGGGTTGCTGATTCACGCAAGTACAAACATGTTAAGTATCATCCAAAGAAGAACTTTATCAAGAACTTAATTGCCAAGGAGATCCGTTTATCGAACAAGAATACGATCCAAAAGAGTTTTACAGTAACCATGGATCCAGAAACCACCGACGATGCTACGTTGCACGAATTTGACCAGTACTTGAACATCTCATTGTATGAAAAGGGACTCGAACATATTATTGAGTACGATTCGGAGTTGTATGGCAATTCAGAGTCTGTGAAAGAAGTCTTGACGAGGATCTGTAACGAAAAGAATGAGGCGTTGGTACAGAAAACAGCAGTCCTGGCTCAGGAAGAGATCTATTTTAACTTTTCCAACACAGAGTTGCCATTACATGAACTTGCTACCAAAGTGTACGATTTTGTTGTGGCACACTGGAAGAACAACACGGCTTTCGAAGAACTTTACACCGAAGTCTTGAATGCAGCAAGAGAAATTCCAGAACTCAATGCTGAACGGTTTGTGATAAATCTCTTTTTCCAAACGTATGCCTTTGTTGGTTCCAGATCCATTTATTCCGTGGTGCTGGTTCTTAGTCGTGACGTTAACAAGTTAAAGTTTTTGACCGGTTCCAAGATTGAATATGCCGAAGAAGAGCCACATTTCACCATTGAAATCGACGAGGAAGAAATCGCCCGTCGCCAGGACTGGGTGATTGAGGCAGTGTTCCGGATCTGGGCACACCAACCACAAGTTGTGTTTTTGATTTTGGAGTACTTGATTGAGTTTAAGGTTCTTCGGGCCGAGTCATTGGTCCGTAAAACGGTTGGCTTGGACACAAACTTCATTATTGAGAATGTTTCTTGTATGGAAAGTGTCAATCGATTGTTAAAGAGCTCTTATGAAAGTGACAAGGACGAGTTGAAATCGTTAATTTTGCTTCTTTTCCGTCTGATTGTGTCCAATCTTAACAGTATTTCCAGCAAGTTGGAAGCTGGTGATGGTGAAATCGCCATTAATAAAGAATACGACGGCGATGCTGAACAGGCAGCTACCATCGATTTGCAGTGGTTGTTCTATGAGTATCGTGGCTTGTTGAAAACGTACTTTAGAAAGTTTATCAAGAACGAAGCTGTGGATTACATCGATGAAATCAGTGCCATCTTTGCTGATATTGCCAATAAAGCCACTCACGATGATGCTGTCAGTTGGTTGAATGAAGTTAATTAATAGTGGTTGCCGATGCGTCTAGTGTTTATGTACCGGAAATAATCTCTTTCTCTCACTCTCGTTCCTCAAAAAAGAAATAATGTACTTTTACATAACGTGATTTAATACTTTGCAGCCAGTAAATCATGGATTCGTGGGCAATAGAAACGACAAATCTTTCATATAGCTTTGGAAACAAGCTTGGACTTGAAGATGTCACACTCCAGATTCCATGGGGAACATGTAATCTTGTGATTGGTCCAAATGGAGCAGGTAAATCGACGCTTCTCCGGATTCTTGCTGGAAAAACACTTATTAAGAAAGGATCGCTTAAACTTGGAGGATTTGATCCATTTGAGTTCTCATCTAATCGAAATGAACATGCAAATAGCGATATCAACCAATATATTACGTATTTGGGAACCGAATGGGCGGCCAATTCTGTGGTGAAGCGTGATATTCCTGTTCGAATCTTAATTGCATCGATTGGTGGAGACGTTTACGCCGATAGACGTGACCGTTTGGTGGATATTCTTGATATTGATCCTGATTGGTCGATGCAGAAGATTTCAGATGGTGAACGGCGGCGGGTTCAAATTGCCATGGGTTTGATTAAGCCATGGAAATTATTATTATTGGATGAAGTAACAATTGATTTGGATGTTATTGTCCGTCTGAACCTTTTAGGTTATTTGAAGGAAGAATGTGTTGAAAGAGGATGTCTGGTTGTTTATGCCACGCATATATTTGATGGGTTGGGTTGTCAATGGTGTGATAGAATTGTTCATATTTCATCAGGACGTATTTTGGACAATATTGAGACCAAAGACGTCAACTTTGTACCAGAAGCTGCTCAAAGAGTTGAAGTTGATGGACAGCCAGCAAAGAAAATCAAGTTGGCATTTACCGAATCGCTTCATCCGTTGGCATTGCACTGGTTGAATGCCGATTTAATTGAGCGTGGTTCAAGAGAAGAGGAAAAGATCAAACAACAACAAAGACGTAACGATTGGAACAATAAAAGAGACGGAAGTTACTTTGATGGGGATGATACCAAGATCAGTGAATACTTCAAGTCTACGAGATCAACCGTTTAAAAAAAAACAACATAACAATAATATTAGATATAATACACAAATTAACCAGAACTATAAGGATTCATAAAAATATATTTGCAGATTCAAGAGGTTGAATCCGAATTGAATTGACGTTCCAATTCCAAAAACTTGATGGTTTCCTTTGATTGTTTTAATTCCTCGCCCAATAACCAGTTGTGATACTTTGCTTCAAGAAGTTCGCGGTTATTGGTGCCTGGAAAGCGTTTTGTTTGCGTGGATGCCATCAATTTCCGCCGTATATGATTCTGTTGTAAGGAAGGTGTTAGAGGTGTACTTGGACCACGTTTTTTTGACGGTACAGTGTGTTCTGGATGGTTTTCTCGGTCTATCGTGGAAGACATATTGCTTTTGTTTATTGATCAAGACAGAAAAAGAAGCATTAAATTATTGATGCGCGGATTAACCGCTGCGACATCGCGACATTCATCTACATTGATTTTTCCAGATTTTAACACACTTAAGACACATTAAAATACAAAAGAAAAAAGAAACAAAACTTGACAAATCTACAACTTATAACAAGAACAGATTACTTATAAACATCTTCTTTTTTTTTTGATTGTTTTGCTTCTTTTTCCTTCTTTTTTTGTATTGGTTTTTAAAACTTGAAATTTGGATAAATGTCGCACCTGCATAACACGCCTCGAGATTTATTATGCTTAAAACTCCCCTCAAACACAATTATCCCGCCTCCTTACCATGCTTAAGTTCAAAAACAAGTTCAAGTTCGGATCGCTGGGCACAGAAAAGCATCATTCTACGGATGTAGAACCTGCACAGGACACGACCCGCTTGTCTGTTGAGTCAAGACGTACGATTTCCAACAATTTATCCGATACTCTCCTGAAACTCAGCGTGGGAACCGGCGGCGAACTGGTCACAGAAACGTTGGATAGCGGCGAATCCGAGTCTAAAGAATCCACAAGAGACCAAACAAAGGAATCAGCGGCTTCAGAAACCACCACAGCAGCTACAAATCTGGGAATGCTTACCGTTAAAATCTATAACTCGGCTCATATCCAACTTCCGATCAAAATCAACAACAATAAGAAGATTCTCCATGCATTGGCTGCCAATTCAAATAATGAGGCCGTGTGTCATCAGTTGATTAAAAATCTCGACGGCTTGGACGAAAAAGACGAACTTTTGCCGGCCAAAGACGCTACCAACTACTTACCGTCAATCATCACCATCCCCAACGCCGAAAACTTGGTGAAGTCGTTATTGTACTTGACTGTCGAGTTTGAAAACAACGTCTTGGTTATAGAACCACAGAAGGGGACCGTCAGCCACTCAACATGGAACCAAGTTGTTTCGTTTGATGTTACCAAAAAAAGCCCAAATCCGGACAACACCGGATCCAACTTCCTCAACCTTAACCTCTTCATCAGATTGCCCAACATGTTAATCCCTGAATCAGAAAAGGGAACCAAGAAACATCTTTTCACCAATAACTCTGCCTCTTTGGACAGCCCCAACAATATCGGAGACTTACTTATTGGTACAATTAAGTTGCCATTGAACCTCAAATTCCACACCAGCCCCATCAGAATGATGAATCACGAGTACCTCAAGTTCTCTAACCACAATATCAACTTGGAAGACTTGATATCAAAGGAAATGGGTGAAATCATGCTCACAATTGAGTTCAAGCCCATTTCCAAAACCCATTTATCGATCCAAGACTTTGATTTATTGAAGGTTATTGGGAAGGGATCTTTCGGTAAGGTGATGCAGGTGGTGAAAAAGGATACGAAACAGATTTATGCCTTGAAGACTTTAAGAAAACAACACATTGTTTCCCGGATGGAGGTGACACATACGCTTGCCGAAAGAACGGTTCTTGCTCGTATCAACAATCCGTTTATTGTACCTTTAAAGTTTTCGTTCCAATCTCCCGAGAAGCTCTATTTGGTGCTTTCGTTTATCAATGGTGGTGAATTGTTTTGGCATTTGCAACGTGAAGGAAAGTTCTCTATGGACCGTTCGCGGTTCTACATTGCAGAATTGTTGACAGCATTAGAATCCTTGCACGAACTCAATGTCATTTACCGTGACTTGAAGCCAGAAAACATCTTACTTGACTACCAGGGCCATATTGCATTATGTGACTTTGGTTTGTGCAAGTTGAATATGTCCAACGAAGATAAAACGAATACGTTCTGTGGTACACCGGAATATTTGGCTCCTGAATTATTCTTAAATCAAGGATACACAAGATCTGTTGATTGGTGGACTTTGGGAACGCTTTTGTATGAGATGTTGACTGGATTGCCTCCGTTCTACGATGAAGACGTGCCTACGATGTACAAGAAGATTTTGCAGAATCCATTGAAGTTTCCAGCATTCTTGGAGTCGACCGATGCACAGGATTTATTGACTAAATTGTTGCAGAAAGACCCCAAGGCGAGATTGAGCGATGCATCGGAGATCAAGAACCATCCGTTCTTCAAGGATATCGACTGGAACAAGCTTCTCAACAAGAGTTACTTGCCTCCATTCAAGCCCAACGTGGAAAACTTGTTGGATACATCCAACTTTGACCAGGACTTTACCAATGAAAAGCCTCAGGATTCAGTCGTTGACGATTTCTTAACTGAAAGTGTTCAAAAACAGTTTGGTGGCTGGACTTACAATGGCGACACCGCCTTCAATTAAGAGAAATCTAGTAAACGCTGCTTCACCGAATAACAAAAAAAAAAACGTTTTATTACCGGAAACATTCAAGCCATATGTAACTCCTTTACAAAGGTACACCTTGGTCCGGGTTGCACAGTCGCGACCCGGACGTGGATTGTCGGGTATACGGAACAGGACCAACTAGACCTCGGAACTAATCGGAGACACCGGCGTTTATTTATAACACAGAACTATGACATTTGAACCCCTGATTTTTAAAATATAGCACGACATCCTTGGAGAAGATATCGAGTAACCAGTAGAGAGCCGTAACCCCATAATCAAGAAGTAGGTAGATAACTTGTCAATGAGAATTAAAGGTCACATGACTACGATCACATGATCATTTTCACGTGAACTTTAAATCCGATTGAAAAGTTTTCCAAGACGAAACATTCAACCAACAACCAATGTTCAGTAATCATAAACAAGCAAGCTCGAGCGTGGTGCGGATCTTTGTGCGTGGTAAAAAGAAGCAGGCGATGTCTGTTTCCACGCAAAAAGTAGCCAATCAGCTTTCTGCGTTGTCTGCCAACAAGAAACAGCCCAAACTCTTGAAGTTATGTAACGAAGATATGATTAAGCACAGAACCATCACGAATGCCTGGAAGTTGTACAGACAAAAACAGGAGCTGAAGAAGTATGAACAGCTTGAAAAGCAGTATCACAGCATTCAAGTTGCCATGGAAGACTTGAAACAAACGAGTCCTGAACTTTTCGCAGCTGCTGATGCCCAGGAAGCCAACAAGAGATTTCCATTGGAGTTCCGTGTTCCCACCGACTTCCCAGCCAACAAGCCTTGGGTCTACAACTACGAGCCATCCGCTAGCAAATAGACAAGCGTCATTTTTGAGTGTCGTTTTCTTGTAAATATATCTTTAATGCACAGAGTTTTTCTTCAAGTAGTAGTATTTCTATTATTATACAATGGTTGTAATGTACAAGAGAACCAAAAAGTTAGTCCTCGATGATTCGGGCTTTTCTCTTTCTGCTGGGCGTGGTGATGTTACTTGTAGATTCTTTTTCGGTTGTTTTTACCGTTGTTCCAGCGGGAGCCGAAGTTCCTGGTTCTACAGAATCCTCGTATTCATCGAAATCTTCCTTGCCTGCAGCGTTATTGCCCGCAAGTCCCTGTCTTTTGGCCAACAGTTTGATATAATTGACGGAACTTAAACTGAAAATATGGTCATCTTCTGAATATTGGAACCTTCTCTTGTTAGAACCACCGCCACTGGTTTTTGAAAAGCTTTCGAATCCCTTTACAATGTTACCGTATGCGCTTTCTGTCAAGTATTCTGATTCGCGTTCGTAGATGGAGTCTTCGAGATTAGCGAGTTTTGCCGTGAGTTCTTGTTTTTTTAGGATCTGTTGTGTGAGTTTACTCTTTAGTTCCGTATACATCTCCGATGTGGCCGGTCCGGGGGTTGTATCTTTACTCATGGATCTGGTTTTAACGGGATAAGGAAGGAGGAAAACAAAGTAACGGAATTTTGTGGATGGTGGAGGATAAATGTCGGCACGTGACACCGACATTTTGTTTAGAGAGGTGTCTTTTTTTTGTGTGTGTGTGTGTGTGTGGTTGTCCGGTTGGCCGGCCCGGGATTGCTGTGCGACATTTTCCGGGAGTCGAACGTTCTCGAAGTTACACAAAAAAAGTCCGAGCCCGAGCTTTTTTTTTGCGGCGGCGGGGCTTCGACATTACTGTGGTGTCACCGGACTACAACGTAGAGAGAAGAAAAAAGGGTGCAATTGACCAATAGGAAAGGTGGAAAAGTTGTGTGTCAAGATGTTCCAAAACAACCCACTTGACATATCTTGAACCATGACATGTGATTGCATCCAACGTGGTGCCGTAGTACCGTCAGTTGACCAACCAACCAAAAAAAAAAACCCATAAACCACCTGACGAGCCGCAAAAATTTCGGTGATCGGGAAAGTGTTGTCCACGCACTCGGCGCGTATAAATAGGAGGCAGCATTCCCGCGATTTATATCCATAACTTGAGAAATTCAGTACAACCCTTAATTTCTTTAAAATCATGGCTATCACCAAAGTTTTTGCCCGTTACGTCTACGACTCCCGTGGGAACCCAACTGTTGAAGTTGATCTCCACACCGAAAAGGGATTGTTCAGATCCATTGTTCCTTCTGGTGCTTCCACTGGTATCCATGAAGCTTTGGAATTGCGTGATGGCGACAAGTCCAAGTGGTTGGGTAAGGGTGTTACCAAGGCCGTTTCCAACGTCAATGACATCATTGCTCCAGCTCTTGTTAAGGCCAACCTCGATGTCACCAACCAAGAAAAGGTTGATGAATTCTTGAACTCCTTGGACGGTACTCCAAACAAGTCCAAGCTCGGTGCCAACGCCATCTTGGGTGTTTCTTTGGCTGCTGCCAAGGCTGGTGCTGCTGAAAAGAATGTGCCTTTGTACCAACACTTGGCTGACATTTCCGGTGCCAAGCAAGACAAGTTTGTTTTGCCAGTTCCTTTCCAAAACGTCTTGAACGGTGGTTCCCACGCTGGCGGGGCTCTTGCCTTCCAAGAATTCATGATTGTTCCAACCGACGCTCCATCTTTCTCTGAAGGTTTGAGAATCGGTTCCGAAGTCTACCACAACCTTAAGTCCTTGGCTAAGTCCAAGTACGGTCAATCCGCCGGTAACGTTGGTGACGAAGGTGGTGTTGCTCCAGACATTGGTTCCCCACGTGAAGCTTTGGAACTTATCACCGAAGCCATTGCCAAGGCCGGTTACACTGGTAAGGTTGGTATTGCCTTGGACGTTGCTTCCTCCGAATTCTACAAGGACGGTAAGTACGACTTGGACTTCAAGAACCCAGAATCTGACGAATCCAAGTGGTTGTCTGGTGAACAATTGGCTGCTTTGTACGAAGAATTGATCAACGAATACCCAATTGTCTCCATTGAAGACCCATTCGCTGAAGATGACTGGGACGCTTGGGTCCACTTCTTTGCCAAGGTTGGTGACAAGATCCAAATTGTTGGTGATGACTTGACTGTCACCAACCCATTGAGAATCAAGACCGCCATTGAAAAGAAGGCTTCCAACGCTCTTTTGTTGAAGGTTAACCAAATTGGTTCTCTTTCCGAATCCATCAAGGCTGCCAACGACTCTTTTGCTGCTGGTTGGGGTGTCATGGTTTCTCACAGATCTGGTGAAACCGAAGACACTTTTATTGCTGACCTTTCTGTTGGTTTGAGAGCTGGTCAAATCAAGACTGGTGCTCCAGCCAGATCTGAAAGATTGGCCAAGTTGAACCAAATCTTGAGAATCGAAGAAGAATTGGGTGACAAGGCCATCTACGCCGGTAAGGACTTCCACAAGTCTTCTACTTTGTAATTAGAAATAACGAAGTAATTATATTATTAGTTTATTGAGTTTAATGCCTGGTTAAGTGTAGTCACCACGAATTCAACTTCAGCAAACGTATTGTATAACGGAGCTGGAGCGATTCTAATAACATCAGGCCTTCTTTCATCACAAATAATCCCTTTTGAATGTAAAAATTCATTAACTTGTTCCATGATATTGGAAGAACCTTCACGATGTGGTGTAAAGAGAACAGAGAGTTGAGCACCACGTTGGTTAGGATCTTGAGGTGTAAGAATTGTGAATCCAATGTTGGAATTGTTATAGAATGGTGATTGATGAAGTAATTGTTCCAAATGACGAGTAAGAGCTATACTTTTGGCCCGAAGTGGAATCATACCTCCAGCATTTTTAAATACTTCCAATGATGCCTTAACAGCAACCACATCTAACACCAGAGGATTTGATTGACGATAAGAAAGTGCCAGAGCAATTGGATCAAACTTTTCTATCATTCGAAACCGTTCTTCTGCATTGTTTCCCCACCAACCTGCCAACCTTGGCTTGAAATCCGCACTAGTATTATGTTTAGTATGTTTTTCATGTACAAAAAGTCCTGCAATGGCTCCTGGACCAGCATTCACATATTTGTAATGACACCAAGCAGCAAAATCAATGTCCCATTGATGCAATTGTAACTCCACATTACCAACAGCATGGGCCAAATCCCAACCAATGATAATTGCTGGATCAGTGGTTCGAATATGACGTGAAATACGTTCAATCTCAAAAAGTTGTCCCGTATAATACTGAATCCCAGGAAAACATACTAACGCCAATTCTTTGTGATTCTCAGTAATTGCATCAAGAATATCTTGTGTTTGTAGATGTGTGGCACCATCTTTGACTTCTAATTGAATCAAATGCGTTTCATCATAACCAAAAAGTTTCACGATATTCAAAAAGGCATAATAATCAGAAGGAAAAGCTTGCTTTTCAAAAAGAATCTTGGTTCGTTTCCCGTTTGGACGATAAAAATGCACCAACAAAGCATTGAGATTGGCAGTAAGCGAACCCATCACCGCTACTTCGGACTCTAATGCACCGACAAGTGGTGCTAAAAGTGGAACCACCGGCAAATCAATATCGACCCAATCAGTTTTATCTTTTCCAGGATGATTGAAATGAGATTCGACCCCGCGTTGAGCCCATGCATCGAGCTCAGCGGTGACGGCACTGCGCGTACGGAGTGGCATCAATCCAAGTGAATTGCCGCAGAAATACGTGCTTTCGGCACTGGAATCGCTGATTCCAAGCAGCTGTAACGTCGGCACGGCAAATTGATCGCGGTGGGTCTCGTATTTAGCGTCTAATTCACTCATTTGGTAACAGGCTGGAAATGGGGATGGGAGAAGGATTGAATCATGATTGGAATGTCGCATAATGTCAAAAATGTCGCATTCCATATATAATCAAAATTTACTGGATCAAATGTCGTATGTCGATAGCCAACCATGATCCATTCAGTCTTAATATGTACGTGAATTGTCCCGCTTTCAGCCGGTTCATACTAACATCAGTCAACACCGATGGTGTTCCTCGACTCACCAAGTTCTATACTCCCGTTGATCTCGCTACGCAACGTCTTCTTCTCACCCAAATCTACCAGTTGGTTTCGGTACGGACAGCACAAGAGTGTTCGTTTCTTACGCCACCGCCATTGATTGGTGAGACCGAGGAGATCAAAGTCATTTACAAGCACTATGCCACGCTTTACTTTGTGTTTGTGGTAGACGATCAAGAGTCTGAATTGGGGATTCTTGACTTGATTCATGTATTTGTCGAATGCTTGGACAAATGTTTTACCAACGTATGTGAGCTTGACCTTGTTTTTGGCTGGCAGGTGTTACAGACGGTATTGGAAGAGATTGTTCAAGGCGGAATGGTCATTGATACCAACATTTCACGGATCGTGGCCGCTGTTGATGCTGCCAACAGTCAAAAGAATGCTACTCCCGGTTTGGGAGGGTTGATGCTGCGGTTTCTGCTTAGTTCATGATGTTTATTTTTGACTATTTACCAACGAAACCAGCCACGTTTCTTATTCTGAAGCGCAGCAGCTTCGTCCAACTCTTTTTGTGCTGCTTCAAGCTGTTGTTTCTTAAAGTCGCTCGCCACTTCTTTCTGGAATTCGTCGTAATCAACCAACTGCTGGCCCAAATTCCGTTGTTCACGATCAAACGGTGACCCGATTGGGCCGGTTTTCCAGATGGGATCGTTCAGGGCCGCGGTCTGCTGGGCAATCTTCATTAACTCCTGCTGCTCACGGGCCCGGAACGCCTTATTACGCTCGTATTCCGCCCGAACTTCCGGCAGAAACGCTGCAATTAACTCCTCATCGCTCGGCGTGGTGTACTTGAACAAAAGCACACCGGTTCCTACGATCGAGAAACCTGCAAAATATACTCTTGCCCAACGGTACCAGAGCGGTTTGCTAGACATGATTGAATAAATTTTTAATTGAAAAGTTGTAGATATGAATGACGACATGAGACATGGGGAAATGTCGTCCTCTCGCGACATTCTTACTAATATCCCTTCTTTAACTGGACGCCTCCAAGTAATATTGTTTTACATTCACTTTCTTTTATTTATTCATTCTTTCTTTCTCTTCATCTCTACAGTTTCTACAGGTTACACCGGCGTATTCATCTGCGGTCTTTTTTTCAACTTGTGTTCTGCAGTCATATTTTCTCCCGTTTGCCTCTGCAGTCTTTTGAATATTTTTTTTTTTTTTTGTTAGTGAGTTCAGGGCCCGCAGTCCTGCATTTCGCTCACCACAACCTTTTCAGTGTTCTGATCTATTTATTGTAAACGACCGGAACGACCACATCTTTTTCAACAAAACATGTCGGAAGACGACCGCAAATCAAAAGCCTCGACCGGCAAGCGTAAGTACCATCAGAAGTCGCGTAATGGATGCACCACCTGCAAGAAACGGCGTGTCAAATGTGACGAAACAAAGCCGTCGTGTGAAAAGTGCCAACACATGAATCTTACGTGTGGTTACCTCACTGATGCCGCCGCCACCGCCACCAGCTCCGACACAAATGATCTGGAGCCGGTCACCAAGAAGCGCAAGCCGTCGCTCAACACGACAGAAAAGTTGCCTGACAATTTGTCTGAAAAGACACCGGACACTTTGGCAACCCTCGCTTCCAACCTTTTGGGCGCCGGAAACCTCAACAACTTGAACCTCAGCCATTTGGTCAACAACTTGAGCGGCATGGATCTTCCCAATCTTGGTAACTTGGCCTCGTTAACCAATTTGGCAACGTTGGCACAGCTTCCAATTGATCTAAGTAATTTGGGATCTCTCGCAGACGTGTCGAGTATTTTGCTGCCGCAAAAGAAAGGGGCCAAGCCAAAAGTGGAAGGCAAGCCGCCAACACTTTCGCCGACAATTTCCCCAAATAATAATACCATGTCTGCAGCAAATATGTCTGCCGCAAATGCGTCTGAAAATGTGTCAGACAATATGTCTGCAGCGGCTGCAGCGGCTGCTGCAGCGGCGGCTGCAGGTCCACCCATGGAACCAGGAACCCTCAACATGCTCGACTTACGACTCATGTTCCACTACACTTCCCAAGTCGCCAATACCATCACCGGTGCCGGTATCTCCGACACAAACATCTGGAACTACGATATTCCAATGTTGGCGTTCCAGTACCCGTTTTTGATGCACCTGATTCTTGCATTCAGTGCCACGCACTTGTCAAGAACAGAAAAGGGCTTGGACCAGTGTGTGACGTGCCATCGTGGCGATGCGTTGCGACTTCTCCGTGAAGCTGTGCTCAACATCAACGCCGACAACACCGATGCGCTTGTGGCACTGGCACTCATTTTGATTATGGACTCGCTTGCAAACGCATCGTTTCCACTGTCAACGTCGCCAAAATCGCTTCCTGCTTCGGCATGGATCTTCCACGTTAAGGGCGCTGCCACGATCTTAACGGCAGTGTGGCCGCTTACCGAAGCACTGCGGTTTTATAAGTTTATTTCGGTGGATTTGGGCGATTTGGGCGATATAATCAACCAGCGCACCAATCTTGGGAAACTGGAGCCTGGCCAACAGTTTGCCGAGCTCGAGTGTCATGATGCAGACATCGCCGACTTGTTTCCGGTGGAAATCGAGCTGCCGTATTTGATTACGCTTGCGTATCTCAATAAACTCCATAAGGAACGGTATAAGCTGGACTTTATCTTGCGGATCTTTGCTTTTCCAGCGTTGTTGGACAAGATGTTCTTATCGTTGTTGATGCTGGGCGATATCAAGGCCATGCGGATCATGCGTTCGTACTACAAGTTGCTCCGTTCGTTTACTACCGAACTTAAGGACAAAGTATGGTTTTTGGAGGGCGTTTCACAAGTGCTTCCAGTTGATGTTGAAGAATACGCTGGCGGTGCTGGTGGTATGCTGATGATGTTGGACTTTTTGGGCGGCGGGCCGGCAATTGTTGATAACGAAATTGACGATGATATCACGCAGTTTGATCCAACGGGGATTTTGGCTACGAAATTGGTTGATCCCAATAACTTGCCGAGCGATATCACCAGCAACTTGGATGTGATGCAGGGCGACAGCTTTATGTAAACGTGTATATATATTTATTGGGGACATGAAATGCATACGAAATTTATGCACATTAAACGACAGACAGACAGACAGACATTATAGATACTAAATCAGGTTATAATATACGACTAATCAGACCCAGTGGAAAAAAAATATAAGAAATGGCACGATATCATGTTGAATCTTGATAGATTATAGATCTAATCTCCTCTGAAATGCAGATTGGACCGGACTTTGTATGCACAAGAAAATGTCTGGAAAATTAAGCTGCAAAATATTTGTCGATGTTTACTTTTTTTTTTTCTTTTGTGTTTGTGTGCTCGTTGTATGTTTAGCAAGGCAGTCCAGGGTTAACATTCCCTAAAGGGGACATCTATTTTAGTGTCATAGACATCTGGTGGACACAAAAATGTCGCGGGTGCTGCAGACAGAAAAGGTTGGAGAAATGTGTTCCAAGGGTCCGCAGCAAAACGTTGGTTTTTGTCCTGAGATGGCTGCATGTTAACACTTTACAGAAAGATCTGCGACCCACGTTTGTGTGCCCGAACGTGGAAGCCTGGGTGCATGGTTTTTTATTTGGTCGTTTCAAGAATATGTCGCTCGGAATGCGACACAAAAAACCGAGTTTTTTTTTTAAAAAAAATTGCCCCGGTTGGCGCACGCACAAAAATCTCAGGATTTTCAGAAAACAAAACCTCACAACAAAACGGTAGTGACTTTGATACTAGATCAAAAAAAGAGTTTCGGACGGAAGAACCTATTCTCATAAACCCCTGTGTTATTACGTTGACGCCATTCGCTTGAAGTTAGTGGTTCGTTTTTTTTTCTATAAAGTCGACTGATTGCTCCCTCCGTGTCTGCCCTTTTTCCACCAGCTATGCAGACGATAAAATGTGTTGTTGTCGGCGATGGTGCCGTCGGGAAGACTTGTCTCTTAATTTCATACACCACGTCCAAGTTTCCTGCCGACTACGTGCCTACTGTGTTTGACAACTACGCTGTGACTGTGATGATCGGCGACGAGCCATTTACGTTGGGTCTTTTTGATACTGCGGGCCAGGAAGATTACGACAGATTGAGACCGTTATCGTACCCCTCCACCGATGTGTTTTTGGTGTGTTTCTCTGTGATTGCCCCTGCTTCATTCGAAAACGTCAAAGAAAAGTGGTTCCCTGAAGTACACCACCATTGTCCTGGTGTGCCCTGCCTTATTGTGGGTACGCAGACCGATTTGAGAAACGATGAAGTCATTTTGCAACGTTTACAGAGACAAAAGTTGAGTCCTATCACCAACGAGATGGGAGAGAAGTTAGCCAAGGAGTTGCGTGCTGTCAAGTACGTCGAGTGTTCTGCTTTGACCCAACGTGGGTTGAAGACGGTGTTCGACGAAGCCATTGTGGCTGCCTTGGAACCTCCGGTTATCAAGAAGTCCAAGAGGTGTATCATCTTGTAAGTCTAATAAATATTATGAGAGAGGTTTGTAGTGTTTCAGATTTGTCACCCTGACAAAAAGTTAAAACGTCAACAGAAACCACAAGAAAAAGTGCGAGAGAACAGAACAGTTCAGATATTACAGGGGGGGACGGGCGCGCCAGTGCAGCAGTGTGGCGAGTGTGAAGAGTTAGAGAAGGTTTCGTTAACAAGTTGTGTCTGCATCAATCAATATTATATTGGTCCCCGCGACGACATAATTTATTTTCTCCGACACTTCTTTAACATATACATACATAATTTTGTCTGTCTGTTCGGGTTTGTCGTTTGTCTTTTTAGTCTGGTCTGGCTTTATCTTCTTTTTTCCTTTTGTCGTTTTTTTTTTGTATGTCGCAGTATAATTTTTTTTTTTGATAGGTATCATTTCGTGCTCATAACACTTATCAACGCACGTAACCATATCAAATAACTTGCTTCCCGTTAAACCATTCCAAATATAACAGGCTTTAACGCGATGAGTATACGATCTGAGATGAGTCTGGAGGTCCGGAATAGTATGGATCAAGTTTTGGAGGGCCGGCAAACACCACTAAGCGAAAAACGACGGTTTCAGGAGACCGCAAGCGACGCATCGACGCCGTTTCTCGACGCCGAGTCGTCACATCTGCTGGTCCTGTTTGACGAGCTGCCACAACTGAGCCAGTTCCGTGCCAACCTCGTGTTGGGTTACCAGTCGTTTCTCAGCAACATTAATTATGCATCGGGCCATAAAACGTTTCTTAATGATACGCCAAACCCTCAACTTTCGCCCGTTCATGATGGCAGTTCCAATAATGACTATTTGCTGGTCGAACCAACGCTGGTTCCAGGTTATACGCTTATTCTGCGCTTTTCAGGACTGCCGGGTCTTGTTTATCATGCCAAAGATGCGAAACAGCGTCGGTTTCTTGTACGATTATCGCCCAATTTGCGTAAAAACATGCTGCTTCTGCGGTTTTTGAACGAATGGCATGTTCTTTCAGGTAAAAACGCCGGCAAACATCGTCGCTTTTTGCTGGCTACATCTGAATCCAGTCAGAAATTAAACCATAACGAAACTTCAGGTCCACCAACCCTTCCAACAACACTTCCAGGAGTTTTGTATCCCGTTGAAGTGTGTAATGTGGCTACTGGTGATCAGCAGCATCGATTAGCAATGGTTTATCGTGATGAGGGTTTTATTACTATCAAAGAAGCGGCCAAAAACGCCGATTTGTCTACGATTCTTTCCGATATGATTGCCGTGGTGGAAAGTCTCATACAAATCCATACTCTTGGCTTTGTTCACCACGGAATTTCGTCCAATACCATCGTTAAACTGAAACAAAGCGTCCGAATTTGTGGCTGGGACTTTAGTTTTGCCATGCAGCCCGAAAACGCCGCTCATACGTACAGAAAACGACATTTGGCGGCGGTGGCGCCTCTCGTTCCGTATCTCAGTCCCGAATTCTGTGGAGAAACACAGGGCGTTGATTTCAGGGCCGATTTCTACTCAGTAGGTGTGGTTTTATATGAATTAGTGGTGGGAACTGTGCCATTTCACAGCGATAATCCAGGAACAGTGGTTAGAATGCATATTCTGAGAGAACCACCAGCTCCACATGTTGTTGCAAGTGTTCTGCGACGGCTTCTGGACGTGATTCTCCGGTTATTAGAAAAACAGCCAGAAAAACGGTTGTTGGGAACTGAATTATTGAAGGAATTAAAGGAGATTTTAAGTGAAGAAACTGGCAATGAGAGCGTTAGGGAATCATTACTTAATCTGGAAAATGGTACAAGGCATCAAAGCTTAATTGAACAAGAATCCAATGAAGAATCCAATGAAAGTTTAAATTATAAAGAAAAAGCTGATAATTTGGACCAAGAATTGCAGAAATCTCCGGTTTCTGTTCCTGCTCCGGTTTTTCTCTTTCCTACCACCGTCTTTGGTCGTCAATCCATTACTCAATCCATCATTACTCACCTTTCTTCCATCAACAATGGTGTAAATCTTGTTTCAGTGTCGGGTCCATCAGGAATCGGTAAAACCACACTCCTTGATGAGCTCCGACTGGCTGCCATTGCTGCTCCTGAACTTCATTTCTCCTGGAAGTTCAATCGTCACCGTGGTTTCACTGCCGTTTATCCCATGTTTGTGCACGGTGTACGCACTATTCTTGGCCAGATCCTTGCTCTGCTGGCGGCTGAGATCGACCGCTGGCGTGACGCCATTGTTCTGCGTGTTCCCATCGACTTGAGCGTGTTGTTTGCTCTGGTTCCAGAACTCGCAGCGGTGCTTGGACCCAAACACCGCGATCTTTTCCGTGACGACGCCCTGGTCAACTTGGAACGCAAGTACCGCTACGCCTTGAAGCTGGTGGTGCTGGTGTTGGCGATGCAGGGCCTTACGGTGTTCTTGGACGACATCCAATGGTGCTCGGACGCCGAATGGGCGTTGGTGGTGGAAACCGCAGCGCTATTTCGCCGCCAGCACGATACAAACGGCGCTTCTTTGACAATTGTTGCCTCTGTCGACTCACCAGCTAACCTCCCCATTCTCGAGGCCCTGATAAAACAATTTGAACTTGAACCACTCACAAAGGAAGCGTTTGGTGATTGGGTCCATGCCATGTTTGATCCACAACGTGAAGACGGACACACCGCAGCGCTTGTCCAGTCGCTTTACGATGCTACTGGCGGCAGTATCTTGCGAGGACGCTACGCAGTGCTTGCATCTGCGCTCCACGGTGACTTGCGCTTCGATAACAGCAGCCATCGCTGGCAACTCACCAAAGTACACCGTGCAGATGCAGCGCCGCTCCTTGCCAAACTCACGTTGCCAGCGCGCCTGCTTCTTGAACACGCTGCTGTCATCACTTCCGGCTACTACTTCCATCTTCTGGACCTTGTGGTGGCTGCCGACATTTCTCTCCGTGACGCCCATCTTCTTCTCCAGCTTGCCGTCGAGCTCCGAGTGGTGGTACCAGCATCAACGTACTGCAAGTTACCGTTCCATTTGATGGTGGAGTCCGATTTCCCGTTCGAATTGAGTGATGACAGTGTGTGGCAGCTTGCAACGCAAGCACGGTACCGTTTTGCCCACGACAGCGTGGCACAAGCATTACTTGATGGACTTGCGGGTGCAAACGAGCTTGCCGAGGTTCACCGGCGCTGTGGGTTGCGGTTTCACCGCCATATCACCAACAAACGTACCTTCAACGTCCGCCAGTTTCTTGCCAACGCTCACCATTTTGTCGAGCTGCTTGCAGTGCGACGTCCACACGACACCGACGTCTACACCGCAGTATTGGTGCGTGCAGGCCGCTTGGCGTCGCTGACTTATGATTTGGAGGCGCTGCTTCGGTTCTTTCGTGCTGCCGACGCCGTGATCATCGATCCACGGCTCAAGCTCAAGAGTGTCGTCACCATCAGTCAGACATACTACTTGCTAGACGAGTACGAGGCGTGCTTGGACTTTCTCGCACTCCATCCGCAATACGATCCCACGCTCTTCTTGTTAACTCGAGTACGGTGTCTTGTTAATCTCGGCCAGAAGCGTGAGGGCATTGCAGCTGCGATCCAGGGCCTTAAACGGCTTGGTTTGGACGTGGTGCTGGACGCAGAGGCCGCCCATCGCCGCCACGACGCCCTTGCACCGCTGCTCCCGGCACTGGCAGCTGAAATCCGAGCTCTCCGCACCCTCTCAGTCACTACGAACCCAGTGGTACTACTCGTGTACGAGTTGATGGCGGAGATTCTCGCCCCGACATACGATACCGACGACGATGAGTTGCGACGGTTTATGTGTGTCAAGTTGATTTCGTTGATGGGCGAACACGGCACGCTGCCGCTCTGTGCGTTGCCGTTGTTGGAATACGCCAATGTGCTTGCCAAACAAGTCGATAAAGGAAGTTATCTTCGTGCAATTGAGTATTGTCGTCTTGCGCTCCATTTGGTCGATACAGCACCACGGCTCGTGTTCACGTACGTCCAGCGCGTCTACGAACTCTACATCACCACATTGGCACCATTTATTGAACCGTTGAATACCGTTATTGAGTACTACGAGATGTTCTTGAGCCTGTCGAACCCGCTCGTTACTGCCAAAGCCGGTGGCCGTGTCTTGCTCTCGAAATCATACGAGATCAGACTCTTACGTGTTGCCAGTTACACATCCAAGATGCCACAGCACGACACACTTCTTCGTGACCTCAACCCGGACCTGGTACACACCTTGGGTTACGCTTTAGCACGCGGTGAGTTGCCACTTGACGAATTTATCCGGCGCTGTGGGCTGTCGACATTACTGCGCTACCGTCGTTTCAGTTTCCACCACTACTGTGCCGCTTACTACTTCCACGTCAACCAGTTGGACCGTGCAGCGGTGCTGACGTTGCGGGCATTTGACTTGGCCAAGGGTTTGCGCAACACCATCACCATCATGGAGTTTTATTACCTCGCAGCAGCGGTGATTCGCGTCAGTGCAAGTGAAAACACTAAAATCACCACTGAAAACACTGCCAGCATTACTGTAAACACTGCCAGCTCCATTGATTCCTCTTCCAGCACTGGACACACTGATGATGACTCGGGATCGCGGTTTGCCGAAGTGATGGATTTCATTGCCGACCAGTACGCTCTCTGGTGCGAAACATGTCCACTGACGTTCACAGCTAAGTCGTTGACAATGCGGGCATACAGCCAGCTTCTCCATGGCACCGTGGCAACGCTCGACGTGCTTGACACGTTTGATGAGGCGATCGAGCAGGCACGGGAAGCCGGCAGTGCCTACGACATCGCTTGGCTGAGTTTCTTGTGTGCGTTGTGGTTGGAACAAAGCGGTGCAAGTCTCAAACGTATTTCAACGTACGTACGGTCGGCCGCCAACGCGTTCCGCCAAATTAACGTCAACTACATGTTGATAATCTTGGAGAATCGGTTTGGCAGCGACACGCTGGTGACGGTGAGTGCGATTCCCCCAGTGCTCCTGGTGCCCAAACCGCCGCAAGCACTGCAAGTAAATGCCCATGCGCCCGCAAAGGCTCTCGCGTTGCTGTCGGACCTCAATGCCGCCGTCAATGCGTGTCTTCTGATCCTGGCGCTGCTGGATCCGCCGTCGATCGTTGCCAAGTTGCTCGAGAACGCGTTTGTGTTTCTGGACGCCGATTACGGACTCGTGGTGACCCGTCAGGACGACGGCGAGCCTACGATCCAGGCCGTGGGGCTGCCGCGCAGCGTGTTTGCTGTGAACCATGCGTTGGCGCTGCGGCAGGATCTCTGTCCTGTGACGCTTGTCAACTGTGTGTTGGCCACCGGCACGCTTGTGAACAAGGACAGTGATGCGGTGCTCTTTGCCAACAGGTTCGGCAAAGATGACTACTTCCGACACAACAGCTGTCTGGCGCTGGTATGTTTTGCGTTGACAGGCGTCGATGGCGTTGTTGGAGCGTTGTACCTCGAAGGGCTGCTGCCAGGAGTGTTCAGCCAGGAACAGGAGGACTTGGTGCTGCTCTTGTGTACGCAGGCAGTGGTTCTGCTCGGCAAGGCACGGTTGTACACGCAGATGGCGATTGCAAAACGGGCAGCTGAAGAAGCCACCGCCGACAAAGCAAGTTTCCTTGCCAACATGCTGCACGAGATCCGTACGCCGTTCAACTCGTTGTTGGCGTATGCGATATTCTTGCTCGACACACCGTTGACACTTACCCAGCACGAGTATGTCGAATGTATTCGTCTGCTGGCATTGGTGACACTCAACATCATTGATGGGATTTTGGCTTTCCTGAAGATTGAACACGGTTCGTTTACGCTCGAGACCGAGCCGTTTGCAGTACATGAATGCATCGAGACGTCGATCCAGCTTGCTGGAGACCACGCGGCTGCTGCCAGTGATTTGGAGTTGGTGTTTGATAACCGATGTCCCAAGCTAGCGACAATGGTAGGCGATGTGACACGGTTCCGGCAAATCATCATCAACTTGGTGGGCAATGCGCTCAAGTTCACCACTAACGGCTCGATCGTGGTGCTGTCTGAAACGCGGGACGTTGGTGGCGGCCGTGCCGAGCTCTGTATCAGTATCAAAGACACGGGGATTGGGATTCCTGAGGCCAGCAAATCAAAGGTATTTGGAGTGTTTTCGCAGGCTGATGGCTCGTCACGACGGGAGTTTGGCGGTGCTGGACTCGGACTCCTGATTCTGAAGAAGTTGGCAGAGATCATGGGTGGTACATTGACGTTTGAGAGTGATGAGGGCGTGGGAACTACCTTTTTCTTTACTCTCAACGCGCGGGTGGAGTATCAATCGGTGCCTGAGTTTGTTTGTCGCCGTCGGGCAGTGATTGTGGATGATCGTCGGCTTATTAGAGGCACTTTGCAGGCAATGCTCGAGTACTTTGGCATGACAGTTTCGGTATGTGATTCATGGCGTGAGTTTGGTGGTGGAGAAGTCGATATTGTGTTTGTACATGTATCACAACTTGAAGAAGTGAAACAGGCATCGTGGGCAGCACGGTGTCGTGTGGTGGCAGTAGCGCTGTTTGGTACGCCAGTCCCTGAGGGTCATACGGTATTATTCTCATCTTACCGCCGGTTCAAGGTCGTAGAAGTATTGCGACAACTTGAAAAGGAAGAGAAAGATAAAGATAAAGATAAAGAATTGTCTATTAAAGAGTCTCCACCGGTTCTTCTTGGAGACGAGTTGCCGCTCCGGATTCTTTTAGCAGAAGATAATATTATCAACACGCGAGTGACGCTTCAGCATCTCAAGAAGCTCGGGTACAGTGCCGACACTGCTCGTGACGGTAACGAGGCTCTTGAGCGGTGTGATGCGCTTGCGGAACGTAACGAGGGCTACGATGTGATTTTGATGGATATCCAGATGCCACGGAAGGATGGGCTTGCGGCGACAGTGGAGCTACGGGCGTCGTTTCAAGAACGGGGGCTCGAACACTTGTTGCCCGCAATTGTGGCTCTCACGGCCAATGTTGCTGGTGATGATCGGCAACGGTCGTTTGATTGTGGTATGGTCGATTTTATTTCGAAACCGGTGGTGCCGCTGGACATGGAATCGGTGTTGCGGCGAGTGGCCACGGCTTATAGAACGTGATAGAATTAGAAGCGACTTGATCGCAGGTTTTATTTCTGATAATACAATTTTTTTAATATAAATTTAATAGATTGAATGAATCATTGAGTGTAGAGAAGAGGAAAATAGAGAATAACGCATTCATTGATTTTGTAAGCATTTTAAGTTGTCAATAAAGTGTTGGTTAATTTGGTAAGATTTTTAAATTGTTAATAAAACGTTGATTGATTTTGATTTATTTGATAAGTTTTGATTAAATTTTTGATTAAAATATTGAAAAATGCTGATTGGCTTTGAATAAATCTGTTGATACAGCATCGATTATTTTGATTAAAACTCGACAACGTTGATTAATTATTAAAAAAGTTGTTGAAGAGCATTGATTAATTTTGATTAATTTTAAATGCAAGTTAATGAATATTGTTAAAGATTGTTTTAAGGTACAATAATCATTGGATAAAGATAACAATTGATTACTTATAAGCTTTAATTGATAGCAATTGATTCATACATAAAATATTTAAACTAGTTTCCGGCATTTGTTAAGGAAGCACGATAAAGCAGTAATCTTTGTTGTTCCCATTGAGCCAACTTTTGGGCGTATTGAGCCTTGACTTCAGGTGAAATCTTGTACCGAGCCTTTTCGCCATCCAGTAACAGTTTCCATTGCTGGCCCAATGATTTGGAGATTTCTGGTACCGAACGGCCGTCACTAATAAAGTTTTCCTTGACAAACAACGCGTAGCCTTCGGTAGGTTTCTTGGGGCGAGGAGCGTACTTCTGAGCCACTTCGGCATTGTATGCGTCGGCTTGAGCCAGAAACTCATCCTTTTCACCATTCAGCAACAGGTTCCATTTGGCAGCGGCACTCACAAGCGATTCTCCCTTGTGTTGCTTGATAAAGTAAGTGTAGCCCGAGATCCGTTTGTGGTGCTTAAGCGCAGCAGCACGTTCTTTGTTAGCACGGTCTTTTGCCAACGTACTAAACTTCTTTGTATCCGCCTTAAGCTTCGTTTCCAACTTCTTGAGCGTGTTCTTTTCCTTTTGTAACTTGGTCTTGAGACGCGCCACTTCCTTCTTTTGCAGAGCCAATGCCGCGGCAGATTTGACTGCAGCGCCGGGGAAAAGCGCCTGACGTGATGCCTGCAACGAGACAGCAGCAAAAGTCAGAAAAGAACGGGTAGCAAGCGTGGTTTGGCGGATAAATGTCATCATTTTGGGGGTGCTGGTGTTTGTGCGTACACAAGTAAACAAATGGACCCAATTTTGGTAGGAGTGCGACATCAATGTCGCAAACCACCGTACAGGAGATGACGACATTGTCATGTTTTTGACGACGACACGACAACGACTACGAGGCGCTTTTGCCGTTCTTAAATGTTGAGGGATCGTATGATTTTCGGCTACAAACCGTAAAGCCAGAGGTGTTGAGCTGCAGGCGTTTTTGTTGATGTTACTGTATTTGTCAGTAAAGTGGAAGTGGAGGGAGAGGGGGAGGGGGTTGTAGTGTCTTGACGACATTCTATGACATTAGATTGTGGCAAATTGCAGGTTGGGTGATGTCGCGCGACATAGCTCCGACATTCTCATGTCGCACCTTTTTCATTGATCAAAATCAAAGAATTCAACTAGTCAAATTTTCATCATGTATTCTGCAGCCCGTTCAGACACCCTCTTTCTCGGGGGCCAGAAGGTGAGTGGAGACGATATCCGCAACCAGAACGTGCTTGCGGCACAAAGTGTGGCGAATGTTGTGAAGCTGTCGCTCGGTCCTGTTGGATTGGACAAGATGCTTGTGGACGACATTGGCGATGTGACAGTGACCAACGATGGAGCCACGATCTTGCTGCTTTTGGACGTGGAACATCCTGCTGGTAAGATTCTTGTGGAGTTAGCACAACAACAGGATCGAGAAGTTGGTGATGGGACCACGTCGGTGGTGATTATTGCTGCTGAACTTGTCAAGCGTGCCAACGAGCTTGTACGTAACAAGATTCATCCAACAACCATCATTTCTGGGTACCGTTTGGCGCTCCGTGAAGCTGTGAGGTACATTAATGAGGTTTTGCTGGTGCTGGTGGACAGTTTGGGTAAAGAAACGGTGGAAAACATTGCTAAAACGTCGATGCTGTCGAAGATCATTGGATCTGATTCGGAATTCTTTGCTCGTATGGTTGTGGATGCCATGCTTGCAGTGAAAACTACCAATGCCAAAGGAGAAACAAAGTATCCTGTGAAAGCGGTCAATATTCTTAAAGCACACGGCAAACTGGCGACAGAATCGGTTCTTGTTGATGGTTATGCTCTCAATTGTACTGTTGCATCTCAAGCAATGGCAAAACTGGTACCAAATGCTCGTATTGCTTGTTTGGATATCAATCTCCAAAAAGCAAAGATGGCCATGGGAGTTCAAATCAATATTGATGATCCTGATCAATTGGAAGAGATTCGTCGTCGTGAATACGGTATTGTTCTTGAACGGATTCGTAAAATCCTTGCTGCTGGTGCCAATGTTGTTCTTACAACAAAAGGAATCGATGATTTATGTTTAAAAGAATTTGTTGAAGCCGGAGCCATCGCTGTCAGAAGATGTAAAAAGGACGATTTACGTCGTATTGCTCGTGCTACTGGTGCAACTCTTGTACTGAATTTGGCCAATTTGGAAGGTGAAGAAACATTTGAAGCTTCTTATCTCGGCCATGCCGATGAAGTGGTGCAAACTCGGATTTCTGATGATGAATGTATTCTTATCAAAGGAACCAAACAACATTCAGCCAGTTCCATTATCTTACGTGGCCCCAACGACTATTCATTGGACGAAATGCAACGTTCGCTCCACGATTCTTTATCGGTTGTAAAACGCACGTTGGAAAGCGGTCACGTTGTTCCTGGTGGAGGTGCTGTTGAAACTTCCTTGAATGTTTACTTGGAAAACTTTGCTACTACCGTTGGTTCTCGTGAACAATTGGCAATCGCAGAATTCGCCAATGCCTTGCTCGTTATTCCAAAAACTTTGGCAAATAATGCAGCAAAAGATGCAAGCGATCTTGTCTCCAAACTCAGAACTTACCATGCTGCATCCCAAACGGCTTTGCCTACGGATACCAAGCGTAGAAAGTACAAAAACTACGGTCTCGACTTGATCGAGGGTAAAATCGTCAATGAACACATTCACGGCGTGTTGGAACCCACTGTTTCCAAGATCAAGTCGTTGAAATCGGCCTTGGAAGCCTGTGTTGCCATCTTGAGAATCGATACCATGATCACCGTGGCCCCAGAACCCCCTAAGGAATCCCATGACCATTGATAGAGTTTAGTTGTATAGTGAATCGAATCGCGCGACATTGCGACATTTAACAAAAAAAATTCACGCACCTAAAAAAAAATCTCGGATTTTCTTCAATATTTTACAGTTGCGAGCCCGGGGGAGAAGAAGGGACTACCAACGACTCTCTAATCCGAATCTAAGAAATGCATTAAAATGTACAGATATCTAGCTCTGTAAAAGCCCGTGTGTGTGTGTGTGTGTGTATGTGTGTGCTGTGCACATGCAGAAGTGAAATCATTACGCCATAATCCGTGTCTTGTCCCCACCATTCAAACTATTAATATTCTTTTCGCCCAAGGGTATTCTTTCATCCTCAGCAATCGAGTAGGACGAGGCCGAGTTGGCAAGCGAAAACGTCGAGTTGTAGGACGCAATCGACATGTTGGACGTAGAGCGCGGTTGTCTGACGGCATTCGACAAGCGGTAATAGTTGATCCGTTGGTTCGTTTCTTGTTCCAACTTTTGGGCAAGTTGTCGCTTGATTCCCGATAAAAATGGTTGCAACGCAATAATCAACTCATCTTCATGGACGCAAACACGCCACTTCAACAATCCCATCAACTCGCGTTCTGCCATATTAACTTCCTGGAGCGAAAGGAGACCGTCAGTGTACTTTGTCCAGTGTTTGTTGAGCGGCAGCGAGTCATTAAGCGACTTGGCACTTAAAATGAGCGCCGCTAAAAAAATCCGGTGCCTCGTAGTCTCCATTCCAACTGCATTGGCAGGGAGAATGTTACGGAGCTTATTGAGATAAAGTACCGTGGCCATGAGTGTGGGGGTTTGTACGTTTGAATAATTCACGAGTTTCTGAATAAATTCCACAAGCAGCACGCTTCTGGCCACTGGAGTCACCACAAGTCCATTAAGATGCGACGCAGTGGCCGTGGCCGATTTTGATTTTTTCACCTGGATAATCGAGTTGGTAGTATTGGCGAGGAATGAAATCATGTCGCTGGTGACCGGCTGCCGCGCAAATAACTTCAACGCCTCTCTATCAGACATGGTTTAGATTGGGTTTGGGGAATATGGAAGTGTGTTGTTGGCGATGGGAGGGAATTTTCCTTTCGGCAACGAGCTTTCCAGGTATATATATATCTCTGTCGGACGCGGTGCATAATTTTGCATCAATTGAATGAGTATATTATCCAAAACGGGAATATTGCATGAAGGCACAGGGGGGTGCCTGGAAACACTTTAGTTTTTTTTTTTTTCTTGACATAAACGCCCCCTTTCTAACCAGGAGTATGGGGCTGTTACGAAAAAAAAAGGAAAAACGAATTTGTGAGAAACGTCTACTGCGTCTACCTGTAACCTGATGTTAGTATACCGTAATTATCCAGTAACGTTGTTGGAAGTAAGTAGACGTAATTTTGAAGAAGATAATAAAGGTTCAGGAGCAACCAACATTTTAGGACTACGAAGTAACCTTGCTGATGACACCACTATTGGTCGTCGTCGTCAGGCAGCACGCGAAAGTGTAGGGTGTGTTTTTTTTCTTTGTTTGGCTGTCTTATCGGGACAGGCGCGCGTTGTTTATTTATTTATTTATTTACCTTCACGCTCAGTGCCTGTCGAGAACCAATGCAAGCAATCGTCTCCACGCCGAATATTTCCCGTTTGGCGCTTCCAGGACATTTTTTTTTCCTTTGTTCATGAACAAAATCTCCGTATTTCTCCATGTTTAAGAGTTTCTAGATATTTAGATATTTCTAGACGTAATTGATGAGTTTTTCAGGAGATTTTCATTTCTCAAATTCAGAGATTTTCATTTTGGAATGAGCTTGAATGAATTCAGACATTTTTTTGACTGAAAATGAAGATTTTCTACTTTTCTAAACCTTTTAAGGATATAAAGTCATAATATACAATTAAATAGTCAAAGTTTCAAGATATTTCACCGTTTTTAAAGAGTTTTTTTTAATGAGTTTCTATTTTTAATGAACTTCAACATTTCTGAAGTGTTTCTATTTTTAAAGAGTTTTCTTTCTGTATTTCTAAACATATCAACAGTATCTGTTTCTGAATTACAACTCAAACTTCAAATTATCAGTTGAACAGGTCAGGGTAATAAAAGAAAGCCAATGCTACGATAAAGTACGTGCTTAGTAACATTGCACCTTCAAGCCAGTTGCTTTCACCATCTAAGATCACCAAATTGGTAATAAACACCGAAATAAATAATACGGCAGTTTCAAACGTGGAAAAGTATAACGACATGGGCACATCGATTGCCCAACCAACCAATACCATAAATGGAGTAACGAAAATGGCGATCTGAAGCGAGGAACCCACGGCCACGCCAATTGCAAGGTCCATTTTATCCTTCATCGCAACAACAATTGCTGTAACGTGTTCGGCTGCATTGCCTACAATTGGAATGACAATCAAACCAATAAACGTCTTGGAGAGACCCAGCGATTCCACAATGTCATCGATGCTTCCAACAAGGAAATCGGCACAGAATGAGACCAAAATGGTGGCTGCAGTAAGGACCAGAAGTGAGCTGGCCACTGATAAGTGTTCTTCGTGAGGTTTGGGCGTGGTTTCGTCCTGGACAGTTAAGATAACGTCATCGACTTCCTGGCTTTGTTCCTCAAACAACGCTTTGTGGGTCTTGAGCTGGAACACCAAGTACAAGAGATAAACTACCAACAAGATGATGGAAACTCCACGAGATAACAGAAGAATGAGGCCATCGTCGGATTTGGGGTCCTTAAACGTGGGTCCCTTGTCGGTGTGACGATCGAGAGTGGCATGGAACGCAGCAGGGATCAACAAACCTGCGGTAGCAAGTGCCATAAGCGACGACATCGTTTGGGCAACAGTCTGGTTAAAAGTCTGTTGGACTCTGGTGATGCCTCCAGCAATGAAACAGCAGCCCAACACAAGTAAGAGGTTCAGTAAAATCGAACCAAGCATCAGTGCCTGGACAATCCGGACCTGGTTTTCCTTCAATGCGATGATTGAGACGATGAGCTCGACAGCATTGCCAAACGTTGCATTTAAAAGACCACCAATGGTTTCACCAACGTGTTCGGCCAATTCCTCGGTAGCAAAGGCCAAGAGCGATGCAAGCGGCACAATTGCAGCGAAATTAAGCCAGAACACCAGCGACGACGACCAGTCGCAACTCCCAGCAATAATGCCGAGTGGCACAAACACAAGCAAGTAATTCACTGGCGACGATTTGAGTGAAAGCAACGCGGTTCTAGTAACTGTATGGGACCATTTTGCGGGTCCAGAGCGCTCGTTATTGCCCAAGAGCGGAAGGTTATCCATGGTTCAATTGAGAAAGGACGAATCGTTATTTTTTTTTAATAAAAAAAACAAAATTAAATATGAATATTTTGGAAATTTGATTGATTGCAGTTGCTTCCACGCAGATTAAAAATGTATCAAAGAAAGAAAGCCGCAAAAGAAAAATATATATATATAGTAAATAAATAACTGTATTTGGGGGAAATGGCGGAATGAACAAAAGTTGAGGCAGAGGTTTTGGGTTTGGTTTTGGGTAGGAACCATAACACACAGGAAAAACGTAACGGTGAAAACAGTTCTTTCAAGTGTGGGACTCAGACCCTCTTTCCCACATACATAAAAACTTAAAATATCAATAAAAAAAAAGGGACTTTCTTTATTGGGAAACGGCGGGCAACCATAATAGTAGAAAGGACCCCGCGTTTTTTTTTGGGGGCGCAGTGACGACGCGTGCGCGCACCAGAAAAAAGAGAAATGAGAAAAAAAGAAAGAGAAATGAGGAGGAGTCTGTGCCCTGCACATACGTCACGTTACCATCTAATGAGTATTCTTCACGAAACCTAAACTCGATAATGTCGGCAGCCAAAAAGGCAACCAAAGTACGAAAACCTCAGTCTGAAACCGAGTTTCTTGAACAGAAACGTCAGTTTGAGCTGGAAGGACCTCAGCTCAATACACAGGACTGGCTCAACGACGAAATTCGCCGCGATGACTTGGACGTCACCAGTAAAGTCGACCGAGTCAAAATGTTACATGTGTGCGAGATGGCGTACTTCCGCAAGGATTTCCAGGGCTGTTTGGCGTTGGTGGAGCGTGTAGAAACGCTATTTGGCGTAGAAGACGCTGCTGCGGCCAAGGAAGAGTTCGATGCCAGCGGCCGCAAGGTCCGCAAGAGCGCCAAGTTGGAACGGCACGTGGTAGAGTTGTTACGGATCAAGGAACGGTGTTTGGCCCAGCTACAAGCTGCAGTTTCAGCCAAAGGGAGCTGAAAACAGGCACAAATTCAAACAATGACGTTAATTATAACTATATTAGCTATCCTAGTTCTTGGCCTTGCCGTCACCTGCCTTGGGCGGGTAGCCGTCCAATTCGGCGTTGGAGGCGGAAACACAGTCACACCATTGGTCCTGGGGCACTTCATCCATGGCGAGGGGAACGTGGAGGCCACAGCCGTACCAGGTTGTTTTTTCTGAGGAATATTAGTATATATGTTTCAGGATATGTTTCATCAGGTTTCACGTACGACACGTAGGGCAGGAAGTAGTTCTACACATTTTTTGATGGGGAGGAAAGTTTGTGCGCGGATGTGGGAATCGTCGATGGTTTTATACAGAGCCCTCCCAATAGAGCGCACTCCAGCGAGATTTTCGCTACTGAGAGTGAGCTAAGCGCTGGGTTTTAAGCTGGGTTTTTTTTTTTACAGTTTCATCATGTCAAAAAGATGCCAGGCGCTTAAATCGGGTTTTCTAGGACTTCTTTGGACCAATGGCAATGCGGACTTCAACATAACTCACCAATCGTTTTTGATACTCAGAGTCTTCGTCGCCACTCTCGGACCCAAACTCGTCCAACACCTCCACGGTTCCAGTGTAGTAATCGACCTGGTGACGGTCGGCAAACTTCAAGCCTAGCGAAAGCGTTCTTTCCATCGCACGGCCCATGCCCTTGACAGTGATGTGTTGTACCTTTTTGTACGGCGTGGTACCACGAGTCGGCTGTTGGGCCCGGCTGTACTTATCCACGAGTCTTTCAATGCGTTTCACTGCAGAAACAAACGGTGTTTGGTTCTTGATGAGTAAAGTAGTTTCACGTTCGATAGCAGGAAGAAGTCTGGTATTGGGACTGTGTCGCGTAAACGGTTTATCGACTCGAGCCATCTCTTTCAGGTTTCAGTTCTTCTTTTTCGTTATGTTGTGATGTTTCACTTGGTGTTTTGACTGTCTTTTTTGTTACAGTTTCAAACTTCTGTTTCGTAACTTTCTTTCTTTTCTTACAGTTTCAGTTTCACTTTTCTCTTTTCTTCTCTCTCATTTTTCCCCCATCTATCGTATGCATAAACGGACCCGTTCTTCTGATTTTACCCAGACTCCCAAACGTGTCCAATCACAACGCATCTTTTCTGAAGCACACGTTCGAACAGTGCACATGTTGATGCACTCGCCACAAGTGTCCCAGAAACCTGACCCAGAACCGCATTCAGAACCAGAACAACCAAACTCTTCCTATTCCCAAAAACCATACTGGTAAATGCTCCGATTGACTCGCATAGCGCCCGTGACGCGTTTTCGAGCCTTCCATGTCTCACAAAGACTTCGTTTTGATCCATTGATCGAAACAGTACTTGAAGAAGCCGCACAGGATCCTAAACAAGAGGAAAAGAAGAACAAGTACGAACGCTTTTCATCGTTCTTCTCAAGATGTTTTGAGACTATGGGAATCACTCTTCTGTCGATCTCAATGTTAGGCGTAGCAGGGATCTTGTATCACCGTTTCTATCATCAACATGTTTTGGAAAAGATGAATAAGACTTTTGATATTGGAGATCCCGCGTCCCATTTGGCAATTCACTCCAGAACCCACGATGAATCGTTGTCAGCATCGATCAATGACTTGTGGGTTGATCGTCCTCAACAACAGTTACTTGATGATATTGTTTCTGGTCTGATTATTGGCCGTTATTTCCTTATTGTTGGTGAGAAAGGTACGGGAAAAACGTCAATGATCCTCGAAGCCATCAAGAAAGTCGAAGGATACAACGTAGCAATGTTAGATGCTCATGCAGACCCTGAGATTTTTCGGTTACGGCTTGGAAAAGCGCTCAATTTTACGTATAATGAAGATTATATTGGATCGCTCTTTTCTATCAAAGGACCGAGAGATACCACGGCACTTCTCGATATCGAGCGGGCATTTACAAAGCTAGAGGAGTTGGCAATTAAGAGAGTTCCGATTGTGGCAAAACCGCTTATTCTTATCATCAATAATGCTCATTTAATCAAAGATAATGAAGAAGGAGCCAAATTACTTGAAATGATCCAGCAAAAAGCTGAAGGACTCAGTGGTTCAGGACTTGTGACAATCATCTTTAACTCTGATGATTATTGGGTTTATGAAAAGCTTAAGAAGCTTGGAACTCGTTTGGAATTGATCAATGTACGTGACTTTAATCGTCACGAAACTGTCAGTGCTCTCAAATACACCAGACACCGATATTTCCCTGAAGTTGCCGATGAACTCACAGATCAACAGTGTCATCAGATCTATGATTTGATTGGTGGCCGACCACAACACATTTCACAGGTGGCACGACATCGAGACATGACACGAGCATGCCACGAAATCATTGATCGTGAAAAGACTTGGTTCTTAAATCAGTGTGGACTTCTTGGTGATGATATGGATGACGATGTGATGGAATCCGGTAAATTTTCTACCAGTGCAATGCTTCTCATGCGAGAATTTGTGGAAATGGACCGAACTTCACCGAGTTTGATTGTTGGAACTTGCGATGAACGTCTGAACCACCATCTTCCCGAACTTCCTCTCTGGCGAAGCCGTCAGATTATGACAAGAAACGATTATATCCAGCAATATGATAACCTCAACATCTTCACCATCGACTCGGAGTCTCGCGTACGTGCTGATTCGGTGCCGATGATGAGGGCATTCCATGAAATCGCGTCACAGCCCCATTTTGACAAGTTGCTTGCCGATACGATCCAGAGAGTCGCCGATATCGAGGCATTGGGTAGAACTCGTGAACTTGTGGCTAAAGATCTCACTTTAGGTTCGACTTATGCTGTTGTGGCGAAACCAGGCGGTGCAGAAGTGCTGGTTGTTCCGAGTCCGAAACATAAAGCGCTCCATGGCGATTATTCGCAGTTTAATGACGACGATGACGACGAAAACGAGCTCATGTTGGAGAGTGTGCACCGCAAGGAGATGAGGAAGTGGTGGAAGAAGCGTGTACACCGCACGAATCCCCCGCCAAAGGAGGAAAATAAGTACGATTTAGATATAAATAGAGAATAGAGTCACGTGGTTGATCACGTGATTTTGACACAAAATTATCTCGGACCAAAAACAACTCAAAAAATAAAAGAAAAGAAAAGAAAAGACGCTGTCAAAATCAACTCGATGACGATTCAAACTACAACCATTAACGATAGTTCCAGTGCCGAGGCGTTTCTTGAACGGTACGATAATTTTCTCTTTGATTGTGATGGAGTAATTTGGCTTGCGGAAGACGTGATTCCTGGAGTGGTGGAGACGGTACAGATGCTCCAGGCGCAGGGCAAGAAGATAGCGTTTGTGACCAACAATTCGTCGAAATCGCGGGTCGATTACGTCCAGAAGTTCAAGACGCTTGGATTCCATGGAATCACCAAGGAGATGATTTTCCCCACCAGTTATTCGGCGACATTGCGGCTCCAGCAGCTTGGAATCGGTGCTGGAGCCAAAGTATGGGTGCTTGGAGATCTGGGGATCGAGCAGGAGTTGCGGGATGGTGGTTATGTTCCGGTGGGCGGAACCGATCTGCGTCTCAATGTGGCGTGGGATGAAACCGATCCGATTTTGGTTGTGGATCCTGCTGTTGAGGCTGTGGTTGTGGGTCTGACCAAGGAATTCAATTATATGCGGATTGCGCTGACCCTCCAGTACTTGTTGGCACGCGACAAAAGCGTACCGTTTATCGGAGCGAATATTGACCGTACGTATCCAGGACCCGGAGGAATGGTGCTTCCAGCCGGTGGCAGTGTGGTGAACTACATGGAATATACTTCTGGGCGTAAGCATGACGATGTGGGCAAACCTAGTCCTCACTTTATGGAGGCGATTCTTGCAGCCACAGGATTTTCGCGTTCGCGCACAGTGATGGTTGGTGATACTTTGTATACTGATATTAAATTTGGCAATGATGCTGGATTGGGAAATGGGAAGGGTTCTCTACTTGTTTTGACAGGAGGAACTTCTCAAGCTGATCTTGATACTGTTACTGGAACTGAACTTGAAAATGGAACGGTTCCTCTGTACGTGATTGGATCACTTGGTGATCTTATCAACTACATAAATTAGAGAGAGAAAACTAGAAACAATGATTTCCTAGACTTTTTTTCTGTTGTAAATATTCGCATTTGAAAATGCATTTTAATCGCTAAATTAATCGCATTTTAATCACCTCTTAATCATTTAATCATTTAATCTTTTAATCTTTTAATCTTCTTTTTATCACTTCATGATCAATTTCTCGGGTCACACAAATAAAAGAGTGATCAATCTTGGCTCACGGCCGGCTAGGCCAAAAGAAGGATACTTGGAACAAGCACGGCAACAGCGTAAACAGCGAGAACAGCAGCGACAACGCGAAAACGCTGCGCTCGTCCTCCAACGCCAGATCCGCCGCCACTTGGACCTTCTTCGCCACGCCACCAACTTCAAAGATTCCTGGACTTCACAGCAAATCGATTCCGAATCTTGGAATCGTCAGTTCACGTTTGTGACTCGTTACTTGTTTCCTTTCCAGCTGTTGGAACAAACTAGACTTGATATCTTGACGAATCAGTACCGTCTAACTTCAGCAGAAGAACCGGCATTGGTTCTGCTTTACACCACTCTTTTACGTTATGCATCGAATCCTCAATATCCTGCAACAATTGAACTCATTTCCTCACTTGTTTCACACCCAAATCTCTCACAGGTCGTTCTGGCACTCAAAGCAGCAGCAACATCAACAACTTCACAACAGTCACAATTCACCATCACCGTGACAAAAGCTTTGGCTGCAGCACCACCACACGCTCCAGAATTACTTGATTTACTTTCAATCCCAAATCTCTGTCTGCCATCATCTGAAAACCTCAAACTTCTTCGTGAAAAACTCCCAGTTCCACCATTTCTGGCAGATTTAACAACCTTAGCCAACTTTCTTACAGTCCATGCCGCTGATCCAGAATGGAATATCCCCGATATGGCGATATTGGCCACCATTCTCGCCAATATCAGCGATTCGGTCCTGGAAAACAGCCCCATTGCACCTTACTTAGACCAGCTCTACTCGCCACAGTTTATCCGCCAACTTCTCGATGCTTTTCAAGGACCAGCATCCAACGACGCACTGCTGATAGTCTCAACACTCTTTTACTTGTACCCACCATACAAAGGCAAACTCTGTGTGTTGTTCACGATCACGCCCGGTTCATTCCGTTGGCTCTTTTCCCAGCTCCAACTCAATGAAACGTACACGAAATTCTCCACTGCCACTGAAGATTTCGTGGTGTACGATTCAGATCAGCCATTGTTCTGGAAAATGCTCTATTCATTTGAGGAATTGTACTCCTATTGGCTCATTGTATCTACTGACGTCGAGAGTTTTCTGGAAGATAAGATTACTCTCGAAGAAATCAAACAATTTTTGGTATTTCTTCGTACCCTTTGTTTGACCCTCGTGTTTCAGCCATTCCCAGAAAGAGTTGTACATTATGATAATTTAAAAACTACATCGATTGCATTGTTGAAACAGTTATACTTGAGGAATCTTCGTCTTGACTTTCTTCCTGCTGATTTCTGGGTCCTAAGTACTACTCGTTTCAATATTGATGCCATGCTCCAATACGTTATCGAGGATGAAGAACGTCGCGTTGAAAGGGAACAACGAGATGACGATGAAGAAGATGAAGAAGAACAAGAACAGGGACCACGGAAATTCATCTCGACACGAACTAAAGCAGGACAACCGCCACTTGAAATCGTTGCAAAGAATGAAATACTTCAGAAACTCCCGTTTTTCATCCCATTTAAAGATCGGGTACGGATCTTTCAATCACTTATTCAAGTCGATCGAGATCGGATTCGGGGATCATTTTTGAATCCATTTGACGAATTTTCCGGAAAGCTACAGGCAGATATTCGTCGAGAACATTTATTGGAGGACGCTTTCAATCAGTTTCACAAGTATGGTTCCAACTTCAAGAATAGATTGCAAGTGAATTTCTTTAATGAATACGGTGGCCAAGAAGCTGGGATCGATGGTGGTGGGATTACCAAGGAGTTTCTTACCAGTGTTGTTCAAGAAGGTTTTAGTCCCGAATCAGGATTGTTTTCGGAAACTGCTAATCACCAAGTGTATCCGAACGATGAAATATCCAAGAAAATCACCAAAGGGATCGATGTTGCACTTCAGCAAGAGAAATTGGCGTATATTCGGTTCTTGGGGAATGTGATTGGGAAATGTTTTTATGAAAATGTATTGATTGATGTCTCATTTGCTCCGTTTTTCTTGATCAAGTGGAGTTTCGACAATATGAAGAACTCTATTAACGATTTGAGTTACTTGGATCGTCAACTATTTGACAGTCTTATGAAGTTATCGCTGATGGATCCTCAAGAATTGGAACTGTTGGACTTGACGTTCAGTCTTGACGAAGTATTGGACGGTAATATGTATTCATTTGATTTAGTTGGAGGACAAGGTTATAATATGAAGGTCAATGAACACAACCGGCTCAACTATATTCATGCGATCTCGAACTATAAAATGAACCAGAGTTTGAATGTACAGACAAAGTATTTCCTTTCGGGACTCTACGAAATTATTGCATCGAGCTGGCTCAGCATGTTTGATTCTCGTGAGTTACAGATGTTGATATCTGGAGGAGAAAACGATGTTAATATTCAAGACTGGAAGGATAATGTCGAGTACGGTGGATACTTTGATGATGACATTACTGTACGGTATTTCTGGGAGGTTGTGGAAGAAATGACGCCTCAGGAACGATTCAAGTTGATTAAGTTTGTGACGAGTGTGAGTCGGGCACCGCTTTTGGGTTTTGGTTCGTTGGTTCCGAAGTTTGGTATCCTGAACTCTGGTGCAGATGTCGGCCGGTTACCGACAGCTTCAACGTGTGTCAATCTCCTAAAGTTACCTGATTATCGTGACAAGGAAGCAATTCGGAGAAAGCTCTTGTATTCGATCAATACTGAGGCTGGGTTCGATTTGAGTTGAATGATTTGTATTTAACATCCCAAAGATAAAAGTACATAAACTTGAAAAAAAAAATTCTTACGAAATAAAACTATAGAAAACACAGAAGTTTAGTTGATTTTTAAGCTCTGGACTTTCTCTTGGACTTGTTTTTCAACAAGATCTTCTGCTTGACCTGTTCGGCTTCAGATTCGGATTCGGATTCGGATTCCATTTCGACGTCGTCTTCGCTCATCATGTCTTCCGAGGCGATTTCTTCGTCGTCTTGTTGTTGAGCAGCAGCTTCCTTGGCAGCCAAACGTTCTGCCTTTCTTCTCAACTCGACATCTCTGACCTTCAACAATTCTGGGTTATCCAATACCAACTTTCTGTCGGCAGCCAACTTCTTTTCCTTGTTGCCTCTCATTCTGTTCTTGTAGAAGGCTCTTTCTCTCTTTTGTCTGATTTCCTCGACTCTGGCCATGGCCGTCAAGGTGGTGGCCACCAAGTCTCTGTTGTATCTGACAGGAACATTTCTTCTGGCAGCAAATGTCAATGTTGAGTCGACAACCAATTCCTTTCCGGCTGCCTTTCTGAACGCCTTGGTCCATCTCAATTTACGTGGGTTACGTCTTTGCTTGAAGGCGTGGTGACACTTTGAACGACAGAATCTGAACTCTTTGGCATCGTTTCTAACAAACATGATCCCGTGTAATGGATACACTGGCGATGAACAGAAATGACATTGATATACTCTCATTATGAATTAGATGATGCGATGAGATGAGATGCGGAAACTGTGATTGATTAAATGCAGATGATTGGAATGAAATCTCCCTTTTTTTGTATTATTATTGATATGAAAAGAATATGAAGTGAATTAGCAGAAACTACCGTTGATTCTTTGGTGTGTAACTGGCCCAGTACTTTCTTGTTGTACTTGTACAATTAAACGGTTCTGGATAAAGATGAATTTTTCAGTATTGAGAGATGCGATCAAAAAAGAAAAAAAAAATTTAGAAGTTGCAATAGACGTTACCCGGATACAAGATTACAGGCTGACAGAAAAGTTTCCGTACATAAAGTTTGACTTTACAAAGTTCCAGTGTTTAAAAACAAGAGATTTAAAGTGTTTCTTGTAAGAAGATTTAGAGGTGAAAGGAGATTTTGATAGTATTGTATGACATGTTGTTTCTTTTATCTAAAAAAAAAATGGCAAAAATTAACCGATTCTACATATTCTAAAAAATGAAGAATGAAAAATGAAAAAGATTATAACAAAAAAAACCGGTTTAATCTTGTCATTCGTTGTTTCTTCGTTCTTTGTCTTCTTTAATCTTGTTTATTTTCTTGTTTTGGTGGCGATGGCAACTCTGCAACCAAAATTTGAAACTTGTAGATTTTCACGTGACAAGATAATTCAAGAAAAAAAGGTTCAGTTAGCGAAATTTCTCCATCGCCTTACAAAGTTCTCGAGAAGTATAATCATACAGTAATGGAAGTTCCTACGTTAAATATTCCTGGAGAAAAGACACAACAACAATATGTGGATGCACAACCGCAATATACCGGTGTTTTGCAGCGGAGACAGGCGCCCGAAGGTTCTATGGAATACTACGTTGACCAAGCCGGTGAGTGGATGGGAAACCATCCGTGGATGACGGGAATGGGGCTCTTTGGTGTAGCGTACTTTGCAGCAGGTTTTGTTAAGTCGAACCAGCCTGGTATTAATGGTAAGGCATTTGTGAAGGGTAGTTTTGGACAAAAGATGACTGCTAGTGAAGCGTTGAAGATCTTGAACTTGAAGGAAACCAATTTGTCCAAGACGAAATTGAAAGAGCAGCACAGAAAATTGATGATGGCCAACCATCCGGACAAGGGAGGTTCAAGTTACTTGGCTACGAAAGTGAATGAAGCTAAAGATTTCTTGGAAAAAAGAGGAGGTTTAAAGAAGTAATTTATGTACATAGTTTAATAGAAAAATGAAAGAATGAATGAATTGGTTTAGTCAAGTAAAGACAAGTTATAAATAACTGAACTGAAAATAATAAAAAAAAGGCTGGGATTTTTTTTTTTTTTTTGGAAAAATGCCAGTTTTGTCGTGTCCCTACCGATACTGTTACCTTCCAAAGAAATCAGGTTTTGAAATTGATATATTTAAAACCGATTCCGCCTAGTTTTGCTAATTTATCGGCGCCATTTCTCCGCAATAATTTTGTAGCATCATTGCTTTATCAATTCATCCGTGGGATTTTCAAGACCGTCTGCATTTCCTACCCCAAAACCCGAAAAACCCGCCGTTCTTCCGTCCACACACCATCCGAATTAGTGTTTCCCCATGACCACGTACGAAAAGCTCGTCAAGGGAGCCACCAAAGTCAAGGTTGCGGCCCCAAAACCCAAGTACATTGAACCAATCCTTATGGCCACCTCAATTGACCATGCAACCGAAGCAGAAAACTTCAACACCGTCATGCGTACCTTACAGTACCGGCTCCAGGACTCGTCGTGGCTGGTGGTATACAAATCGCTTATTGTCATCCATATCATGATTCGTGAAGGTGATCGTGACGTTACCTTGAAGCACTTGGCCCGTAAGGCACCCACGATGTTGAATTTGACCTCGTCTAACATCTCGAAAAACCACAATTTTAATTCCGATGTCCGTTTCATAGTCAAATACGCCAAATACTTGCAGCAGCGAGTAAAACAGTATGAAGCAACTGGAATTGATTATGTTCGAGATGAACGTTCGTCCAATAGCCACGCTTCGCAGGCTGGTGGCCGTTTGCGGTCGCTTTCTATTGAAAAAGGCTTGTTGCGGGAATCCGAAAGTGTCCAGAAACAAATCGATGCGTTGCTCAAAAACAGCTTTATGGAAAATGAAATCAATAACGATATTGTTCTCACTGCATTTAGATTACTTGTCAATGATTTGTTGGCGTTGTTTCAGGAATTGAACGAGGGTGTGATCAATTTATTGGAACATTACTTTGAAATGTCCAAGGTCGATGCCGAAAGAGCGTTAAAGATCTACAAGAAGTTTGTTGACCAAACAAAATACGTCATCGACTACTTGAGAGTAGCAAAACACTTGGAGTACGCCACAAAGCTCCATGTACCCACTATAAAACACGCTCCAACTGCATTGACATCCTCGTTAGAAGAGTATTTGGATGATCCAAATTTTGAGATTAATAGAAGACAATACTTGGTTGAGAAGGGTATTGATTCCAACGGCCCAGAGACTCTGAGACTTGCCCAACAGCAGGCTCAACAGGCTCAACAACAAGCTCAAAGAGCCCAACAGCAACAAAAAGAAGCAGAACAATTACAATTACAGCAACAGCAGCAGCAGCAGCAACAGCAACAACAACAACAACAACAACAACAGCAGCAACAGGCTCAGGTTCAACAGCAGCAACAGCAGGCTGCCGATTTGCAACGATCCAATACACTTATTGTTCAGCAATCGACATACAATCCATGGGCAAACAATCTTGCTGCACAGGCCGTTGCGGTACCTCAGGAACAGCAGTTTATTGTCCAAACACATACTGGTGCATTTTCGACCATGCCTTCGATTATTCAAGGACAGACGTACCAGTTACAGCCACAGGCAACGCTGCTTGAACAGCAACAGCTCCAAGCTCGGCAGCTTCAACAGCAACAACTCCAGCAGCAGCAACAACAGCAGCAGCAGCAGCAGCTTCAGGCACAAGCAACACTGCAACCGTTGCAGAACTCATTTACTGGTGCTGGTTTTGGAGGCTATGGACCACAGCTCCAGCCACAGAACACGAATCCGTTCTTGAATAATGGCCAGGCACAACAACATCAACAGCAACAACAGCTTCAACAACAGCAGCTTCAACAGCAACAACAGCTTCAACAACAACAAACGCAATTAAAACGTTCCAGCACCAATCCATTCTCGACCTTAACTTCTGCTGTAACTGGCCAACCGCTTGACCAGAACAATCCGTTTTCAAGTACACGATTTGCATCTGGTTCCGGCACCACGGCATTATCGTTCAACAGCACGGCACCGGCACCGATTCAAGCATCGGCAACTGGAAGCAATCCGTTCAAGGTTTCGCAAACAACTTCGAATTTGTTCAGTTCTGTCCAGCAACAACATCAACAACAACAGCCAATCAAACCACAACCAACGGCCGGAGGCTTGGAAAACCTTCCAACGATTCCAGTGTTTCCCTCGACACAAGCAGATGCACAAAGACAAGCGTACTTGAACCAAGCGCAGTCCAACATGCAACAGCAAGCAACAGCCAATTGGAATGCACAATTTACTGGCTACGATGGGCCCAGTTTGATCTGAATGGCGGTTTTCATTTCTTAGTTTTATTGCATCATAATAAATTTCTGTCTTTGTTATATCTTTTTTATTCTTTTTCTTTTAATTACTATTTTTATCTATAAACGAAGAGAAATCCATTAAATAAAGCCAGCAACAATAGCAACCATGGCCAAAACTGTGTTGAAAGTGAATGTGGTGGAATCGCCCGCAGAAGAAACCGATTTGGCAGACGATGATGATGCAGATGATGTAGATGTTGATGATGATGATGGTGTGGTGGTTGGTCTGCCCGTTGTAGAGGTTCTCAACGTCGAAGGAACCGATGAGGTTGGTACCACACTCAGAGAAGTGTGTGGTACATCACTGCTTGAAGCAACAGCTGTGCTTGAAACGGCAGCCGAGCTTGTGCTTGAAATCGCAGCCGAGCTTGTGCTTGATTTACTGCCACTAACAGTACTTGAAGCAGCAGAGCTGGATGCGGTGGTCGAAGTAGCCGCGCTCGAAGCAGAAGAACTCGAGGTGCTCGAAGGAGCAGCCGAGCTCGAAACAGAAGAACTCGAGACGCTCAAAGGAGAAGCTGAGCTCGAAGGAGCAGCTGAGCTCGAAGAAGCAGCTGAGCTGGAAACAAGATTAGCCGAATTGCCGTTTGGAGCGGCGTTGAAAGCAGCAGCTCTGCCATTGACACTCCCGCCATCGGCCTTAATGGAGCTGGCAGAACCAGATTGGTCAGAGTACGAGTATTCCTTACCAGAGGAAAAGTCGTTCACCACCAATTTGTTGATATACATCGAAAATGGCGCTTGCGAATAGTCTGTGAGTCCTCCGGCCCATTCAATGGTTCCTGGAGCATTGTCGGGGTCACCGCCGGCCCAAATACCGGCAAATAATCTCATGGGAGTTTGGGGGTATCCCTGGCCGTTGTTGGGAAGCACAGTACGTACAAGATTACCTTCCAACCAGAATTGAAGCGCGTCCTGGGTCCAGACAATGGTGTAGTTCATAAATTGGTTTTGTGGAGCACCAGGAGTGTTGTGATAGGCACCTCTGTCATAAGTGATGGTTTGTCCCTTGGAGAACCAGTTTGACTGGAATTGGGTGGTGTCACCGCCCAACCATTCGAGATCAATTTCGTCCAAATCATCCGATTGCAAAAAGAATGAAGAAACCACACCAACACCAGGAGCCGCTTTCAAGTGGGCCTCGACTCTGCCAAACATAATGTAGAATTTAGATCTGATTCCTGGATTATCGAATCTCTTTTTTAAAGTCAATTGGAGACCATCATCACCGTATGAAACTCCAGATTCAACTGCAGTAATTTCCCAATTGGCGGGAGTTGATTGGAATGTTTCAACGATATCGGTGGCCAAAGCAGGATCTGGAGGACATGCAGTGGCCTTGAGCGGGTTGCAATCTGCTGCGCTAGCGGAAGTAGCTATAGCTGTGCTGGCGGCTAAGAGTAGTGAAAGAATCTTCATTTCTCAAACTAATCTAACTGTCTTAATTTATTGGAAATTTTTGTTCTCTTTGACAGAGTAAAACAGGAAAATAAGAGGAAGTGTAAGTGTAAGTGTAAGTTATTTGAATCCTGATCTGGAGCAGATCAAGAAACTTATATAAATACTTAATACCACAGCGTGTGGCAGAGCCATCATACATTTTTTTTAATTTATTTTATTTTTATGGTATGCTATTAATAGTGAAAATAAAGTATGGGCCATAAACAAAAATAAAATGGAGAGGAGGTAGGTGCCTTTGAGAATCTGTGCGCGTTTCCCGATACGCGACCAAGACCAGCCACCGGTGGCTCGGCAGTGGCCTGCGATTGGATGGAATTCGGATGGAGATCATGCATGTCCTTGGCAGATCACAATGTTGAGTTCGCGTATCATGCATGAGAGAAGTCTGGGTCTGATCTGATACCCAAACCGGGTTTGGCAGCCAGCCATCACCGGAGGGGGTCGGCGGGGGCTAGAGATTAAAATCAAAAAAAAAAAAATAAAATAAAATATAAAAAAAATAGCGACGCGGGTGCGAACTCCGGGCGCACGCGTTTGTATATGCCGGCGAAAATAAAGCTGCGCCTGTATAAACCAGAATCATTCCTCGACACAATCTGGAGTGGCTCAGAAAGGGATGGCCCAGAACAATACTGTTGTCTCCGTGAATTGTTATTACGTATTATGTGGTTAATTGGTTACTTGATTGCCTGCTAATAACATTTCTATTATCTTTTTTATCGTTTTATTGTCTTCATAATCATTCGATATTTGTTCCGCGTGTAGGTGCCAACCGTTACATTATTTTGCGCACGAAACTTAAAATCACCTAACCACCGCTGGCTCACTTAAACGGTGGCTAAATCGTAGTGACAACGCCTCCGTAATCTACCGTTTTCTTTTTCCTTTCTTTCTTTCTTTATCATGTTCTAAGTCCAAAGATCACGAGCAAACCCTTCAGTAACACTCGCATCGTCTCCGTAATGCTGGGCCCATCTCGTAAATCCACCCTCCAACACATACACATTCACCCCAGCCCAATACGCAGCATGTGGACCGCCAGCAAATTCGCTTGACGCCCGCAATAACCTTAATGCAGCCTTCGGACCACGCACCTGTGATAACGCACAGTGCACAACCACATCAGTGATTCCTGTCGACTCAAGTCGTTCTTGAAGCGCCGGTAACGTGTTGTTGAAGTCGCCAGAAGGATAATGCCAACATCCCTTGATGTGGCCTCCAAAGTAGTCTGAATCACGTACATCCACAACAGCCAAATTCTGTTTGGCTCCACGGAGCCAGCTGTAGAGCGTCACTGGCTGAATAAACTTGAGATCAGATAACGTATACGACATGGCACTTCGCAACATCGATTTCTCACTACGATTATTCTTTTTTTTTTCTGTGTCTCTCTTTTCCTCGTCTCACTAAAGACACCATAATGTTTCAGAAGTCACTTCAATTGTTTCAGCTTTGACATTTCATGTTTCTACAATTATCGTTTTGAGTTTGCTTGCTTGGTTTTTTTTCCAGAAATTAGTGTTTTGGAACCAGCATTGGTGAATCTTTCTCTCTTTCTTTCTTTCTTTCTTTCTTTCTACTCTTAATCATTTTCAAATCACCATTCTCTATTTCTGTAATTCGCATGTGATTCTCACTAGAAAGATCTATCCACAACATTTTAAATACCAACTACAAATAAAAAAAAACAATTTAGAAAACATTTCATTATTAACCTCCTCAATTCTTTCCAAAAGACATTCTTCTTCTTTCACAAAGATTGTCACCGCTGTCTTTTCTTTGATTCTCAATCTTATCCAGGAATCCGTGGACTGTTCTTTTTTTGTATTTGCAATTTTTAATAGAAAATTTGTTGTTCCTGCATATATTCGATAGCCCAATTTTTACTCAACCTGATTTTAAGCTGACGATCCTGTGTTTGTACCCATCCCCCATGGAAGAGAAAAGTATTACCCGGTCCATTTCCGTGGACTCCATTGCTCCTACTATATCCAATCTCTTTCGGAGAAAAAGAAAGAGAACTTCTCATGACTCTGAGCCCGCCACGCCCATCGATTCCCATGGTGAATCCGACGACAATGGTGATTCTGACGATACTGAACTGAAACCCTTGTCAAAGAAACGTCGGGTCCGGGTCGAGAAAACTAAGGAACAAGAACAATTTGAACTCAATGAGAAACGCTTGGACGAAGAATTACCCGAAAACTTGCGCAAATACCGTCCCAAAGGTTTCAAGTTCAATATCCCTCCCGAAGATAGACCGATCCGTATATATGCCGATGGAGTGTTTGATTTGTTCCATTTGGGACACATGAAACAATTGGAACAGGCAAAGAAATCTTTTCCTAACGTTGAGCTCGTTTGTGGCATTCCATCCGATATCGAGACCCATAAGAGAAAGGGTTTGACGGTGTTGACCGATAAACAAAGATGCGAAACGTTACAGCACTGTAAGTGGGTGGATGAGGTCATTCCTGATGCTCCATGGTGTGTTACCACCGATTTCCTCTTGAAACATAAGATTGACTACGTTGCTCATGACGATTTGCCATATGCCCTGACGGACTCTGATGATATCTATAAGCCAATCAAAGAAATGGGCATGTTTTTGACTACGCAAAGAACCGAGGGAATATCGACTTCAGATATTATCACCAAGATTATCCGGGACTACGACAAATACTTGATGAGAAACTTTGCTCGTGGTGCTACTCGTAAGGAGTTGAACGTGAGTTGGCTCAAGAAGAACGAGCTCGAGTTCAAAAAGCACATCAACGACTTCAGAACGTACTGGAAAAAGAACCAAGCCAACATAAACAATGTTTCCAAGGACTTATACTTTGAAATCCGTGAATATATGAGAGGAAAGAAGTTTGATGTCCAGTCGTTCTTGGACACCAACAGTTTAAACTCGAGTAGCAGTACTTTGAGCGATTCTGAAGACACTCAATTGCGATTATCGTCACCATTGACAGAGTTTGCTGCCAAGTATATCGGAAATGCCAACAAAGAGTTGAATGGACCCCCTAAATCAATCTTTGCCAATGTTAAAGAATGGATGAACAAGAGAGACGATTCTCACGACGACTACTCAACCAATGATGATGAAAGTGAATCTGAATTTTTCCGTAAACCTCCTTCTACAGCTACACGCTCGTCTTCACTCAATAACTTGGCGTCGGCAGTAAATGGGAAGTCCCAAAAGAAAGGCAAGTCAAGACTTTCGGATCTTCCTACCGTCACCAAACCAATTCTCACCGCCACTTCTCCCAAGAAAAGTGGTAAGAAGAAATCGATATGAACGCTATTTTCTTTCCAATCTTGTGCTTTTATCTAATGTGCATTATATACATATCATTAGTTGGGTAAATGGGTTTTTGTAGTTAATATGTGCTTGTGCTATGAGTCACGTGATTCAGATATATATTTATGTTACTGGTTTAATGTGCATTTCGATTTTAACATTTAGCGTTGTTTTACCAAAGCAAAACAAAAAACAAGATTTAATGACTGAAGAAGTTAAAGAAACGGGGTTGTTTAGCTTGGAACAACTTCAGGAACAGTTGAAATTACAACAAGAAGAATTATTTCAGCAACAACGGGAACTTCTTCTTCAAAATCCCAGTTTTCAAGTCTCACAACTCCAACAAACTCTGTCCACGAATACATGGAGCTTTACTCAAGGCTTGATTCTTGGCCAAATGAGTGTAATTGTTGTCATTGTGGTGTTTGTCAAGTTCTTTGTATTTGCAGATGCATCACCCACCACAAAATCACTGGGAGTCCGAGATGGCTCGGGAGTCATCGTGAGGCGAGACAAGAAGAAGTCTAAGGATGAAGATTCAGAGAATGACTATGATGCCAGAGATAGTACATCTTCCAAGGTCAAGACAATCTTGGAAAAAACTTACTACGATGTCGATAACCATGCTCCAGAATCATTGGATTGGTTTAATGTTCTTGTAGCCCAAACGATTTCGCAATTAAGAACTGAAGCGTTGCTTGCAGACAACATATACCATTCCTTGAACGAGTTTTTAGCTCAATCTGAATTGCCTGACTTCTTGGATAAGATTAAATTGACAGAAATCGATATCGGTGACGATTTTCCCATCTGCTCCAACTGCAGAATAAAACACAGCAAAGATGGTTCAGGTAGATTGGAAGCAAAGATTGACGTGGATTTGGCTGATACTCTCACTTTGGGCATTGAGACAAAGCTCTTGCTTAACCATCCACGTCCTTTGACGGCGGTATTGCCTGTCCAACTTTCGGTATCTATAGTACGTTTTTCAGGATGCTTAACAGTATCGTTGATTAACACAAATGACCAGGAGTTTATTCATCTTCAGGAAAGTAACTCTAGTTCTAGCAAAACTTTCCATACAGCCCCACATGAAGAAATGCGCGATTTGACATCTGCACATGTATCAACCACCAGTTCTCCCTCAAAACCATCATCTAGACCCATGAGTCTGACAAACTCCGAGGAGAGAAAACAAACCGAAAATGCTGGCACGGCATTGATGTTTTCATTTGAACCTGACTACCGACTCGAATTCACAGTTAAATCATTGATTGGGTCTCGTGCTAAGCTTCAAGATGTTCCTAAAATTTCGTCCTTAATTGAAAGTAAGCTTCGCAGCTGGTTCATTGAACGGTGTATCGAACCTCGTTTTCAAGTGGTGAAACTTCCTTCTTTGTGGCCAAGGCGTAAAAATACCAGAGAACCAGTTCATTCTAGTACAAATGGCACTGTAGAAAAACCTGAATCAATCCTGAGTTGATATATTTTGTACCTAAGTTTGAATCTAGAAAGGTCGAATGTTGTATTATAGTAATTGGCAGTATAAGGAGGTTAGAATAGAAAGGTCCCCATTTCCAGAATCTCTTAAGAAGCACAATGAAGAGAAGAATGAGTGTTCCTATTTTTTTGTGTGACAGTGTGTCTCCATGTTCTATGTTAAGGGTGAATCTAGAACTTCTTTATGAAAGAATAGTTGTAAATAGTGTTTGTTAGCTTGATGTTAACTAGTTTACGTATATTACAGAGTTATTAATGATTTTTCTGTTAGCAGTACTAAAATATGGCTGGTCGGTATTGTACCAATCCCGTACTAGAATTTCATTTAGAAGTGTTGTTATTCAGGTAAGATGTAATCGACTGTTCTGATTCTTTGATTTTTACAATTTTACTGAATATTCTCGATTTAAAATTTATAGTAATTTGTATTAAACAACGTTCTAAATTCAGGACGTGTACCTTAAAAATTCTGCAAGTATCAGCAACATACTGTAGATAATCTATTAGGTACCAAAGAAGTTCTCAGGGATTTTCGAAAATAAACATCTTGCAAGAAAAGAAAGGTATCAGAATTAAAGATTTAAGCAGACAAATGCACAAGCTATGATAGCTGCGAAAGATACTGAGATCGAGCTAGCACCATTAGCAGTTGGAACAATAGCAGGAGTAGTTCCGTTCTTTGCTCCAGATGGTTGAGGGGTTACAGGACTAGCTGGAACAGGAGTTTCCTTATCACCCTTGGTAACAACAGTTGTAACAGTGGAACCAACAGAAGAGACAGCTGGGGTCACAGTTGTAGCAGCTGGAGACAAAGAAGTTGAGGTCCAAGATGGAGCAACTGGTGCTGGAGAATTGGATGGAGCAGATGGGGCAACTGGAGCTGGAGAATTGGATGGAGCAGCTGGAGCTGAAGACTTGGATGGAGCAGCTGGAGCAACTGGAGCTGGAGAATTGGATGGAGCAGCTGGAGCAACTGGAGCTGAAGACTTGGATGGAGCAGCTGGAGTTTCAGTCTTGGTTGAAGTCACTTGCACAGCAGGTGTAGAAGTTACAGCTGGAACAGCTGAAGTCGACGAATTTGTGGTTTCACTAGTCAAAGGACAGTAGGTAACATAAACAGTATCATTCTCGGTAACTGTGGTCAATCCGGTAGTAACTGGGACAACAGAACACTTGTTGTCAGAACAAGAAGTAATGGTGACAATTGTGGTAGAGACATCAGTAACGGTAAGGGTTGGGTTAGGGGAAGTAGTGGAAAATTCGGCTTCAAGACTTGATGAGAGAACAGAAGCAGAGGCACCAGGACCAGAAGCGGAAGCTGAAGAACCTGGGTTAGAAGCGGAAGCTGAAGAACCTGGGTTAGAAGCGGAAGCTGAAGAACCTGGACCAGAAGCGGAAGCTGAAGAACCTGGGTTAGAAGCGGAAGCTGAAGAACCTGGACCAGAAGCGGAAGCTGAAGAACCTGGGTTAGAAGCGGAAGCTGAAGAACCTGGACCAGAAGCGGAAGCTGAAGAACCTGGGTTAGAAGCGGAAGCTGAAGAACCTGGACCAGAAGCGGAAGCTGAAGAACCTGGGTTAGAAGCGGAAGCTGAAGAACCTGGACCAGAAGCGGAAGCTGAAGCACCAGGACCAGAAGCGGAAGCTGAAGAACCTGGACCAGAAGCGGAAGCTGAAGAACCTGGACCAGAAGCGGAAGCTGAAGAACCTGGGTTAGAAGCGGAAGCTGAAGAACCAGGACCAGAAGCGGAAGCTGAAGAACCTGGACCAGAAGCGGAAGCTGAAGCACCTGGGTTAGAAGCGGAAACAGAAGATGATGCACTTGGGTTAGAAGCGGAAGCTGAAGCACTTGGTTTAGAAGCGGAAGCACCTGGGTTAGATGACGATGGTGGTGCTGGAGCAGACGACGATGGTGGTGCTGGAGCAGACGACGATGGTGGTGCTGGAGCAGACGACGATGATGGAACAGACGACGATGTTCCTGGTCCTGTTGCACCTACAGGAGTAGCACAGTCTTTTTTCCAGAGGAAGTTTGGCAAAATGTTGGAACCGATCAGCAATCCAGCAAAGAAGTCAATATCAATATGAAGTCTCTTTTCCAAATCTGAAAGCTCTCTCTTGTTCCAGGATGGTGCCTGAAGAGTAGCACCAAGAACACTTTCAGTGTTCAAGACATACTTGTAAGATGTTGGGAAAACCTGTTTCCACTGGCTAGTAGCATTAGCTGCTAAGTCAAAATTGATTGCAAAATCTGGTGGGAATGTGTAGTATCCGTCTTGAAGAACTGCGTCCACTAAGACAGTAGATGACCATTGGAAAGGATTACTGATATCTGAATCAGATGACTTACCAGCAACTTTAATAGGACCGGTCGAAACTGCTTGTGTGTTAGCACCAAGGGTACTGTCAATGGCACCGTCGATGGTAACAACGGTACCAGCACCTGTACCAAACAAAGTGCTCAATTGAGCAGCAGCAGCAGTGTTATAGTTTAAAGTTACCTTGAACAAGTTGTCTTTAACCCAAGCAATATCAGAAACAGTCAAAGCAGCCTTTGGGAAACTTGAATCCCTCTTTGCGATCTCTTGTTCAGAATATGACAAAGATTCAAATTCTCTCTTCATTCTCTTGAAATCAATATCGAACTCCAAGTCAACATTAACACCGAATTGAAAAATAGAAGTATTTGGGTTACATCCCTTGAAAGAAGGAAGGTTCAAGCTTGCCGAAAAGTCAAAGTAGTCGTGGAAGTCAAAATAGAAAGCATTGGCTCCAGAGGTCATAGTTGATAAAACCATTGCGAGTGCCGCAAATTGGGATTTTGAGAATATCATAACGAGTGACTTTTTTTTGATTAAAAACGAGTGACAAAAGTGATACTGTTTGTATTAGTGAAGAATATCTAAAACTCTACGTGAGATTCCTTTGCTTATATATCATTTTTTTAAATTAGCAGCTCTCATAGTTGCAATATTTGTGTGGATAATTTTACTACGATTCGGGAATACAAAAAAATTATTTTAAGCACCGAATTAATCCCAGGAACAAAGAAAGTATATTTTTAATAAACAGGAACCCAGATCAGTGGGCAAAACAAAAAATAAAATCCATTGTTTCCCAGAACGTGGTTTTTGTAGCAAGTTGATAGACAATTGTCGTTGGTTTAATTTTGCTTGTTTGGTCTATAGGTTTACAATAGTAAATACATGCGCCGTATATGTGAATAGGATGATGACAAGAGAATCCACCATAGCTCCCTTTAAATTGTGTAATTAAAAAAAAATTAGAAAAGTTAGCTCTGATGTTACGCTGTGGTTGTGGAACCAACCTCTGAAAACCCTTAATTTGAATTGCGTCCAATAAAAGTTGGGAATGTCTTAAAATTGTTTTTTGGCGGCTCGTGTAGGGTTGATAATAAAAAAATAAATTACCCGAGAAAACTTAAAAAAAAATGGGGTATCCGTCTGACAATGCGTGAGGAAATATGACTAAAATCGGATGCTGCAGATTGAGGTGATGTTATACGGATAAAAATACGTGTATTTTTGTTACCTTTTTTTTTATTTCGGTAGTAAAGTGAGCAAAAGCGGACAACAATATCCTGTCTAACTAATCCAAGAGCCCTGTAACTATGTTGTCAATAGCTAAAAAATACTGATTGAGGATGTTGTACAAAGGCTTATTAAAGTTCAAACTAATGATGCAACCACTTGCTAATTCCGTGGTTCCTCTCATCGCCTCGTACATATTCTGATTGCATATTGTAGAGATCGGGCCATTATCCAAAACCCAAAAAAAAAACTCTTCTATTTGATGCCTTGGAACAGTACCCAATAAAAGACACTATCTTGTGACAATTGTTAGTATTATTAGGCATATATCTTCATAGTACGCCTCAAGATCATAAATAATAGTTGCTCGTAATATTTAGAGTGCTAGACGAAAAATAAGCCCTGAAGCTATGTTCCCGACGCGTTTGTTTTCGAGTTTTTGGTTAAATTCAGTAAACTGTGTACAAAGCATTCGGCACTAGGTATATCCTTGTCTTCAGCCATTGTAACTTGCCTCTACCCTTTGCAATTCTCCAATGTTTATGTTCGCATTCAGTAATTCAATAATTTGTAGGGAAAGTTTTGTCGAATTCTTATTCTATTATTATCCTCCAATATTGAAAGTTCCATTATATCAAAAACCACACCAAAAAAATTACAACGCAACACGTACACACTAATTCATACCTATTATGAAGAGTGGGAAAGGGGGGGTAAGATGTTGAGCACTGGATTGTGATTTAGGTAGAGTCAAACTTTTAATTTCTTTCTCAGGAGCACTGTTCGTATTGTAAAAAGCACATGCCCAATTTCAAGTAATTAAATAATTACGCAGTGACGAGAAGTTAATAGGAAATAGAAGCATTGTAAAGAGGAAAGGGAGTGGGCAATGTATAAGGCAGAAGATGAACAACTAGAAAAAAAATTGCCTTCAGCCAGATTCGAACTGACGATCTCCTCATTACTAGTGAGGTGCCTTACCAACTTGGCCATAAAGGCACGATTTAATGACACGTCGCTACTGAATCTCTTCATCGTTTAAAAGTATGTACAGGGTTCATAATAAAATGATATATTTTTTGAAGTGATATGTTGCTGAGCATCAATTGATCTCCATATCCGAAAAATCCACCAAGTACTGTATTTTGTACTGTCGCGTCCCTATCACATGTTACCCGATCCTTAACTGGGTGTTATGAGTTATTATATCGTAACCCAAGGCGTTATCCGTCTTTATGTGGTGATATTTTGGTACTTACAATACACGAATCTAGGCACGAAGACAACTTAACGTCTAAATTTGGAACATCTGATATATTAAATCGGTTATACGGATAAAACATGATGACTAGAATGATTTTTTAATTGACGAAAAAGAGGTAGGTATGATTAATTTTTTATGGATAGATCAGAAAATTCTGTGAAAGTGCTCCTCCATCCTGTGAAAACGCTCCTCTGTCCTGTGAAGCGCTCTCTGGGTTTGTAAAAATTGTGAGGTACTTCAAAACTATAGAAAAATCACAGGAAAATTACAAAAATTTAGAGACTACAAACGACGTATTGTAAACTCTAAAAAAAAATATTTATTGAAGAAGTATAGCGTGATTACTGGTGTACTGCCCTAATAGTGTGCGCAAATAGTTTAGTGGTAAAATCTAGCGTTCCCACTGCTAGGCCCGGGGTTCGATTCCCCGTTTGCGCAATCTTTTTTTATGCATTCATATTCTTTCTATTTGTTGAACTGTCAGCTATGTAGCAATCCGGCCATTGGTCAAATTGGTGATTACAGTGTCTCTAAAAGAAAAGATACAAAACTTTTAAGATCATAGTTGTCAAGTATCGGCCTCTAGAGTGCATGAAGTTCCTTTTTTCCGGCACAGAAAAAAACTGAAAAAAAAATTCGGGTACGTTTACAACCGAGTGCAAAAACGATTCTAAAGTCAAGGGAACTTGCAATATGGATGCCAGTGTGTTGTTAGGATACTTCAGGGCTACGCTTGAAGCAGACCAGGAAACACGTCGCCAGGGCGAATTAAAACTTAAGGAATCTAGTGGAAATCCTGGGTTTTTAACTGGATGTCTCGATGTCATTTCCCTCAATGATCCGAGTGTTCGTACCGTCAAAATTGCAGCTGCCGTGTACTTCAAGAATAGAATCATCAAGTACTGGCCTCAAAATCCACTGAAGATTACCGAAGAAGAAAAGACTGTTATCAAGGAACGTCTTTTACCCGTGATCATTAACAGTGACTACAATATCAAGCAGCAATTGCTTCCTGTTTTACGTCTCTTGATCTACAACGACTTTGCAGACTGGAACGGGTTGTTGGAAACAACAGGAAACCTCTTGCAACATGTTCCTACTGGAGATGTGAAGGATGAAGACTTTTCTCATTTGTACACGGGTCTTTTATGCTTTTCTGACATAGCAAGAAGGTTTAGATGGATGGAAAACAAAGACCGTAACGCTGAATTGATCCCTATCATTTACTCTGCTTTTCCTCACTTGTTGGAAATTGGTAACTCGATAGTGAAAAATGCCCAGAACATAACGGAAATGTCTGCTGAAGTCCTCAAATTGATTCTTAAAGTGTACAAGTTTGTCACTTATTATGATTTACCCGAACCATTGCAGACTCGTGAAGCATTATTTCAATGGGGTGAATTTCATGCCGCTATCATCAACATGCCACCTCCTCAATACGTGACCAATTCTACTTTGACTGAACAAGAAAAGTGCTTCCTACAAATATCCAAGTGTTATAAATGGGCTGTGGCCAATTTGTACAGACTATTCACAAGGTATTCTCCAAAGGGACTCAGCAAGAAGTTCAACTATAGTGAATTCTATGGAATGTTCTTGAACGATTTCATTCCTCATCTACTCAACAACTTCTTACAACTTGTTGAACAATGGTGCAACGGCAAAAGATGGTTGAGTTACACCTGTTTTTACTACTTGTTGGAATTCTTCAGTCACTGTGTTGTTGAGAAAACTACATGGGCCCTTCTTAAGCCATTCTATGAAAACTTGGTTTCTCATTTAATTTTCCCATTATTAGTTCCTAGTGACCATGCCTTAGAGATTTTTGATGAAGATCCCCATGAATATATTCATCTCAAATTTGAAATTAATGACGCCTACGACAATCCTGATGTTGCTGCGTTGGGTTTATTGGTCACTTTGGTTGAGAAGAGAAAGAAGACTACTTTAAACGCTACTTTCACCTTTATCATTAACCAGTTGTCTTCTTTGCTGCAACAAGAGGAAGATTTGGAAACTGCAAAGAAGAAAGAAGCTATATTGAGAATGTTGGGAAATATTTCAAGTTATATCATCGGTTACAAATCCGAATATTCGGCTCAACTTGAGCAATTCTTGACTACGTTGGTGTTTCCGAATCTTAACTCTAAATTTGACTTTTTACGGGCGAGAGCCTTGGAAGTCACTTCACACTATGCTGATTACCAACTTAAGGATGAAAGCAACAAAGCTCTCGTTTTCCAAAGAATCTTCTCCAATTTCATCGATCAATCAGGAGGAGAAACCAGTTTGGTTGTCAGTTTCCAGGCAGCATTGGCAATCCAGGCCTATATTTTTGACCCAACTTTCAAAGAATTGCTTACTGAAATCATTTTGCCTACCATGTCTAAACTCTTGGAATTATCCAATGAGATTGAAAATGATGCCATTTCCATGGTGATGCAAGAATGTGTTGAAAACTTCTCAGAGCAATTACAACCATTTGGAGTCGATTTGATGACCAAATTGGTCCATCAATTTATGAAATTGGCTGTTGAAATTAATGAAGCGTCAAATGTTGATATTGATGACTTTGATGGAAACTACACCGACCAAGGCGATAAGGTTATTGCTGCTATTGGTTTAATTAATACTATGATTACAGTGTTATTGTCATTTGAAAACTCCGTACAAGTATGCATCAAGTTGGAAGAGGTATTCTCTCCGGTGGTGGAATACGTTTTGACTAATAAGCTTGACGATTTCCTCGGAGAAATTGGTGAATTGATGGAAAACTCTACTTTCTTATTGAGAAGTGTTAGTCCATTAATGTGGAAGAACTTTCTGTTATTATGTGACTCGTTTGAGAATGGAATTGCATTGACCTATCTTGAAGAATTAATTCAATGCTTGCAAAACTTTTTAACATTTGGTCAGAAGGATTTGGCACAAAATCCACATTTGGTTGAAGGTTTCTTTAAAATCTTCACTATCATTGCCGAGGGTGATGATTACCAAATTGGATCAAGCGACCTCATCTATGGTTGTATGTTAGCACAAACTTTCGTGTTGTGTTTACAACATAACTCCGCCAACTATATCCCTCAAATTGTTCAAACTGTGCTAAAGATAGCAGCAGCTCTTCATAAAGACAAAAAGCATCACATTCAAAACAGCTCCTATGATGTAAATATCAATAATGTCATCGTGGCTTCATTAATTTACGATGCTAGTTCTACATTGAATGTCTTGCAAGAAAACCAGCAATTGGTACCATTTTTTGATAGATGGTTTGTGTTGATTTCTAAATTGCGGAGAGTTTTTGACTTGAAGTTATCCGTTTTGGGTGTAATCAGTTTGTTATCTAACGACACAATTGCTGAAAATTTGGGTTCTTCCCTTGTCGAGCTGTTTGGCCACAAGTTCCCGGTACTTTTGAAGGAATTATCAACTGCAATTGAAAACTTGGAGACCAAACGTAAGAACTTTAACGAGCTTGACTTTAGTGATAACTACCAATATGGAAAGAACGAATGGGAGAGTGCTAGTACTGAAGATTTAGAGGAGATTCTCAACGAAGCTGAAGCTGCCGCACAGCAGCAACATGACGAGGAGAACACTTCCACTGACGAGTATTTGAACTTTTTGGAACAACAAGATATTAAGTTGAAGGGTGCTGGTTATTTCGATGACTCGGACGAACAAATTGCTGAGGATCCTTTAGCGACTACACCATTGGACAATGTGGATGTTTTTAAGATTTTCAAGGACTTTGTTCAGTCTTTGGCTCCAGAATCAGAGAAATATCAGCTAATTTTTGGCCGGTTAGCCGAATCAGACAAGAGAATTATTGCTAATGTATTTGAAAACGTGCAATAGGATTGCAACTAATCACATGTTTTTGAACGCATCTAATTGTTTTGGATTTTTTATATACTTTGGTATTGTATTATACCCTAAAATCTTTATATCTGATGTATTCGTATTTTTAAAAATCTTGTAGTTGCGCTCTCTGGTAAAAATGAATATGAAAAGGGTAGAATTTATATTTTATAATTAAACGCATTACTCCTGAGAATCGTCATGTAGGGTGGATTATTTTATCAACTGCTAGATCTTCTTCTTGATTCCTTTGGAATATGTTGTTAATTATTTTTTTTATATTTTTTTTTTGCATTCAGTAGTAAAAGCTTTGGTTATGTCCGATTATTTAAGTTTTATCTGGTTTTTTACTGTATTTTTAACATACCGAAGTAGGCCAAGGTTGCATTTCAGGGGTAATTTAGTATTAGAAAATAGCGAAAGAAATTCATTCTATAATTATCTGGATATTTCTTGAAGAACTTCAATGAACAACAATAATAATAACGGGAGAAAGTATTGAAATTAAATAGTAGCATTCTAAACAGAAGTAATCGACTAAAATAAGAAAAAAAAATGCTGTTATCACCAATGCCAACTATCTCCTCAACTTAGTTTTGTAAAATATTTCATTCAACGTATATTTCATCAAAGTCTACAAAATATTAGTGGTGGCGCCAGAATTAAAATATTGATATGCATTAAGCGAGAATGTAGTTTTTGACATTAGATTGTTTGTGTCGCAGGTCTAAAATCTATGTCGTGTCGCAGATTGTTTTTGTGCGTGACGAAATATCTATCATACAACTAGAACACATCACATCATGGCAGATAAGTTTGGTAGACACAACTCTACTAGATGGGTTAATGCTTCTGTACCATCTTATGGAGACGATTGGGATGACGAATACGAAGAACCGTACACGGTTGACGCTAAATCTACCCAGATCATCCCTCAACGCTTCGAGTTACCTTCCGACAAAAACACTGCAAAAGACTCGCTTCCAACACTACCAGAACACAATACACCGGCTGATACTACCCCAAAAACAGGCTCCAATACCTTAGTTTTGTCCATTGATAATCTTAAGAACAGAAATGATGATGATGATGATGACGACGACGACGATGATGATGATGATGTTGATATGGCTTTTGGAGCAGAGCCAAAACCTCAAGTTCCTAGTAAGCAAGTCGTCAATGCTTCATTACGTACAGAACCGTTGGCTCCACCAACTCCGACATTCAATGAAAAGTTTGTTACAACCCCAGAAACTCCGCAGTCCGATAGAAGTTTTCAATCGGATGCTGATTCTATCCAAAATGAACCGGTTCATTTAAATCTAGCAAATCTCGATAACACACAGACTCATGTTGGTAACCATGTTCTTGAAGGAATACTGGAACGTAACTTATCTGATATTTCTGATCCAGAAACAGATAAGGAAACAAGAACTCTTAATCCATCCTCTCATGAACAAATTCCTCCTTCTCCACAACATGTCAGTAATGCACCAGCACCGTTGGTCTTGTCTATTGACAACAGAAATACTGCTATGGATTACAATGACGATTCCGATGATGACGATGATGATTGGGGCTACCACAGTGGCCACAGTAGTAATGATGAAAGTCCAGATGTAAAAGAGCATGATCCAAGGGAAATAACCTCCAAAGAAGATGGAGAAATACCAGACCCGGTTTCAACCAGAAAATCTATTCAAACGAATGCCTTGGATTCACTTATTAGTGATTTACAGAATGCATCTTTAGGTGACGATGAAACCTCTCCTTCAGTTCCCGTCTCAAAAGAAGCAAGTTACGTTCTTCCAAAACTTGATTCCATTCAAGATATTTCCCTTGGAGAATTCGAGACTGACTCTATTGGCGATTACGAACAGTATGCCAATATTGTTGATACTTCTTTACCAGGAGTTGATGAAGATGAAGAAGTATACACCCCAGTAACTCCAATTGCTCCCCTAGCTGTGGGAGAAGAACAGAAAGTTCATGAGAAATACATCAGCAACTTAAGTGGCCATAAACCATCAATCAGAAAACCTCCATCAAGAAAGAACTTAGTTTCGGTTGATTACTCCAACATAGAGGATGCTGTGAGTGGATACTTGGATGTGGATGATAACAGTTCCAAAAATGTTAGTCCTAATCATGATGATGTGCGATTTGAACCTAAGGATGACGAATTTGCTTACACCAAATCTTCTGACCTTGATTTGCAGCCGGTAGCATCTTCTGGTTCCCTTTCTACAGGCAAATTGTCTGTCAATTCTGCCATCGCCGCTCCTGAAGAGCCTTCCCGGTTTGAAGAAACTGAACGTAATACTGTGTCAAGAAGAGAATCCACTATGAGTACCAACACCTTCAATATGGGGACTTGGAAGCCGAATACAAATAACTACCGTGATCAATTTATTAATGATAATGATAATGAATCGCATTTCAGTTTTGATCCCGATGGAAATGAAGAAATCAACAACTATAGCAAGTTTACCAAGGTCAGAACTGCTTCTGGGCTTGGGTCCAGCGTAATTTCCAACTCGAGTTCTCTTTCTGTACCTGAAACTATTGATGCTGCCTTGCCAAGTATCCATGAAGATCCTGATGATGATGAAATGAATGAGGAATTGCACACTACAACTTCTAACTTAACTAATGTTGATTCGATGCTTCATGACCACGATTACACGAAACCATTGTTCAAGGAAGAAAGGTTGACACCATCTGTATCGAAAGAAACACATCCTCGTCCCACCCAACGGTACTCGAGTTTACTTCACCCACCTGATGATAACGCCGATTTTAGCAGTGAAGCAGGCTCACGAGTGGTTTCTGAGTCTGCTCCTACTATGACTGATGAAGCATCTAAGAGGAAGGTCAGTACTTCTACGATTTGTACTGAAGTTACGACACTCGGAAGTCTGTCCAAGAATTTCACACCAGCTACGTATCCAGTGTTTGATTGGAAGAAGATCATGGCTACTTCGCAGCCAATTGATCGGATTCTGCTTCTTAAGGATGCGCTTACCAAAGAAACCGAATACAATACTGGATTGCAAAATTGGTTGAATGAAACTTTGAAGCAATCTGAAAGTGCTTCAAACATCCACATTGGACGGATTGCATCTGAAGCTTACCAGAATGCCGCCCATAGTGACATTACCAGACATGCTTCTCTCCGTAGTAGGGTTTCCAGTGTGAAAGACAAAGTTGAAACTTCAGGATTACATGCGTCCAGCTTTGGTAAACGGTTTTTGAGTAAGGGTAAGAGGTTGATGAAATCTGCTGGTGGCGAATAGGTTTATAGAGAGAGAAACAGAGAGTTCATGTAGTTCTAATGTGTTCATTCACGAGTTATATTATTCTATTGGTAAGTGTTGTAGCATATCTGTGAGTCTAAATATAATCACGTGCAATAAACGTTTTTCTGGACCGAGCTATTATGCATCGATTATGTCATCCCTCGCTGGATAAAGAAATATTGTGGGGCAAGGTCTCAGTTATCATCACGTTTAATATCAACTGGAACTCAAAATATGAATACCTTAAAGCATAATATGGAAAAGGTATTGCTTCCGGTGATAGCAATACTTGTTAACAAAATCCCTGGTTTTATTTGGGTAATTATTGACTTTATAAACGATATCGGATTCTTTTGGATGAATCGGCTCTACGGATTGTACCATAGAAAAGATCCGCTTAGGGAATACGTTAATAACTTGAAGAACGTCCTGAGCTACAAAGAATGGACTGAAACAGTATCTGAAATAGACAAGCTTACCAACATGGATTTGTGGCGCCAAAACTTTATCTCGAAGCATTACGACTATGTTTTGATCGATGGACGGGTCAAACTCTTGCGGCAAGCAAGGTTAAGCCAAAACTCGCCCGTCATCATGTCCTTGTTACGTTCAGGGTTACTACGGAACTTTGGAGGCATTTCACAAAAGAGACTCTTCATCAAGTCATACATGGGAACCAAATTCAAAATAGAGGAGTACATTGACGAGGTTTTGAACTGCCTTGAATATTTAAACGAATCCATTAGATACCCAAACGAAAAGGACAATGACGATTATATTATGAACAGTAAACAACTCAAGCTTGACTTTTTCCACGATGCGAGACAATCGTTTGGTTCTACCGCACTCATTCTTCAAGGTGGTTCCTTATTTGGTTTGTGCCATCTTGGAGTAGTTAAAGCATTATTCTTCAAAGGTTTACTTCCTAGAATTATTGGTGGAAGTGCTGTTGGTGCAGCAGTTGCATCGTTGGTATGTACCTTGAATGAAGAAGAATTAGTACCGGTTTTGGTTTCCATTGCCGACGTTATGAAAGATATTGATATCTTGAATCATGACGTTGATGAGAGATATGGAAATATTATTGAGAATGTGGTTAAAAAGGGCTACTCTGAAGATGCTTTGATCTTTTTAAAGTTTGTTCGTGATACCATTGGCGATTTAACATTTGAAGAAGCATACTTGAAGACTGAGAAGATCTTGAATATTGTTGTCCATCCAACAAACCAATCCGTTCCTTCATTATTGAACTATATTACAACTCCAAATGTGATTATTTGGACGGCAATTTACGCCTCTATTGGAACAGGGGTGCTCTCAGATGATGTACAACTATATGTAAAGGATTTCAACAATAATATTGTTCCCAAGGCACCTGGAATACAGGTGTCATTCTTGAAGCCTCAAGATGTCAGTTACCTGCAACAGTACTTCAAGTCCAATGTTAGAAAGAAAGATGATAGCCTGGGAGAACCAGTCGATTATATCCACCATTCTCAATTGACAGAAAACTCACCATATACAAGGTTGACAGAATTGTTCAATGTGAATCATTTTGTCATTAGTCTTGCAAGACCTTACTTAGCACCCCTTATCAGTAACGATTTGAAGCACTATCACTCGTATGGAAGTGTAAAGTACAACGAGAATGGTACGCCGATGACAAACTCAGATGGAAGCAAGAGAGCGTTGGTGGGAAGAAATAAAACATTCCCCTCAGATGCTGAAGTGTACACCAAGGATGGTAACTTTAATTTTATGAAACGAATGAAAAACTTGGCTGGAATGGAAATCCAGCATCGTTTAGTTGTCATGAATAAGCTTGGTATATTGCCGGACTTTATGAAACGGCTTTTTATTGATGAGAAGCCCTCGTCAATTCAACCCTTGACAAACAGCAGAGAAATCACAATTGTTCCTGAACTAAGATACTTGGTCAGAGATTTCAGCAGAGTTTTTGATGTACACAAGACAATGGAAAACATCCCATATTGGGTTTTAGTTGGTGAACGTTCCGTCTGGCCACTTTTCCCTTTGTTATGGACTCGTTGTGCAATCGAATTTGCATTGGATGACTTATATAATATACAGAGGAAGAAGGATTAAGGCATTTATCTAAAGAATAATTTGATATTAGAGTCCTTTGTAATGTTGTAAATGTACTCTCTGGAAAAAACTACCAAATCCTTTTCGATGTAAGGAATTGATCCTTGAGCAATGATCAAACTTCCTGTAATATCACTCGCTCTTCCCGTTGTTAATGGGCTAAAGCTCAAGTTTAATTGTGATCTGTGATATGACTTGGTTAAAAAGTCAGTTATCTTAAATGTCGGATCTTGGGGATTGGAAGATTCTAAGTCAACAAAGCTTGGAGTATCATTGGAGCTGACAATAAACAATTGTCTGACCAATTTATTTAACTTGATCATGTTGAAGCAAAGTTCATCACTACTAATATTAGTTGATAGTAATAACATCTCAGGCGCCTCAATAATTAAAATCTTTCTGGGATTTTTAATTGCTGATATTTTGTTTGTAATTTGTTGAAATAATGCGTCCACATCCTTGGAGGCATTAGCTGGATTCTTGATAAGCTTTGAAAACAATTCAGTGAAACAATCGATGAAAGTAAATCCTCTGGTGGTAGAGAGGTCTAATCCGTTTTTCTTGCAATTCTTGACATAGAATTCCTTAGGTTGCAAAAATGACACACAAATAACCTCGGATCTATTTGGAACCTTTCTAGTAAGCTCATTGTTGACCAATGTTGCAGTTCCTACTAATCCATTTTCAATAAGAGAATTGATTATCCAAGTAGGAGATGTGCCTTGAGTATGTGTGATGACCGAAAAATATCCATTTTCACTTTGCAACAAAGAGTCAGGAATTATACTGTTATTCCGGAAAAGTATTAAATCCTGCTGCTGATAAGACATTGATTGTAATATATATATAACAAATCTAATGAAGAGCCCATCTTCACTATAAAATTCGGGGTGTCCTGCATGTAATCCGCGAATAACTATATAGATTTAAACCAAATGAACATAAGTTGGCTTTACTTCACTATTGTCGTACTAGACCTAAACACATGAAAAGAGTTTTTATAAGTGAATAAGATAAATCACTTAGCTCTGTAACTTCATGATCTAAAGCATTAAATATAATACTGGTTTTTTTTAAAAAAAAGATGAGGAAAAAAGAAGCTCCGCGACGGGGAATTGAACCCCGGTCTACCACGCGACAAGCGGTAATTCTAGCCACTAAACTATCACGGATCTTGTTGTGTGTACTACCCACTCTTATTTATATGTTCAATAAAAAGAAAATTGAACAGGACCGCAATAGTAATGTTGTAAAAGTATCATTCTGTTCTAATTATATGGGATTACACTACTTTGAATTTATAGTTTATCATTGTTTATTTGATCCTAACTATTATATATCTAAAACACATAATATTTACAGCGATTCAACGAGCTTTCAGTTTATTATTTTCAGATTTTTGCAACTTTTCATTTCTCAGTCCACAGAATAATCCTCGTACCTTAAATCATTTTGGATAAACAAAAATAAACGTAAAATGAATCATATTCACTTGTTGTGGCAGGCTTTGCAAGAACACTTGGCTTGTGACTTGGAATCCTTGCAAGCGCTACAGGTAGCACAGGCAGAACATTTAGATTTGGCACATGAAGAGCAAGACATTTTTTAAATTTGGGTGAATTGATGAAATTATTGGAATAATTACTGAATTTAATTTGCAACTTCTTCTCCTTTTATATTACAGTTCAAATTAAGGGATAAGAACATTTGGTTCAACATGTTAAAAGGGGTGACTATAGTAAGGCAAAGCTGAAATTCTGAACGTCAATTCACAACCCCTCAAGGGGCTATTGTAAGCTCTTAGATAGGGTAAATGCATAATACAGTACAATACAGGCGTCATCATATTTTTGGTGGTCAAGACTACCGTATTGCCCACCCAACATTTTAACTAGAACCAAAACCACCCAATACCCAAAGAACTATAGTAGTTACCAATAAAACAATTCTAATAGGAGATATCGGGTCTAGTAGAACATGTGCTCACATGATTTGTCTGATAAGAGATTAGTGTCTCCCGTTTTGTTCTCATCGTCTTCACAACCAACAATATTTTGCTACTTACATTTATTGTTAATATATTACTTAATATATGAAGGAAGCAAAAACCAATAAATTGAAACGGCACCCCTAAATTAAATTCATTTGTCTTAACTCACGACAATTAGGCATTGGCATGTTTTCTGCCTGCTTCAATTTCTCGTAGTCTGTAGAGAACCAACCCTGTGCATCTTCCATCATCTCATTTTTGGCAATCTGTTCACGAGAGCATTTCGATCTTCTGTCTTGAATATACAAATTTTCAACCTTGTAGTCAAAATTCCGTAATTGCTTCTTGCTCAACTGTTTCTTGTTAATGTACTTCTCAGAAACATAATAAGGAATTTTGTAATTTGGGGTCTGACGTTCCATATTGAAGGTCCTATCTCTGGTGAAGGAGTAGTCTGGAACTGGTGACGACTCAGAGAATAAGCTTGATAATAAAGGAACCAACAAGAATAGCAAAATTGGCAAAAATTGTTTAAGCATTTCAAAAATACTAGTTTCTTCTTGTCTTTGTTGCTGCTGGCTGGATTGTCCACTTTGATTTCTTGGTCTGAAACGTTGTCTGGCATATGGATCTCCACCAAAGGATTGAAATGTAAACCCATTTCCTCCAAATGTAAATGTTGGACCACGGTTTGCACCTCCGAAGAAAAGATTAAATATATCGTCATCAAACGAACTACCACCTTGGAATCCTTGGAATGCAGCACCTGGATGACCACCAGCAGCCCGGGCAAAGGGGCTGCTAGCACCAGCATCGCCACCTCCAAATCTGGAATCTGGATCACTGCCCGTTTGGTCATATATTCTCTTTTTTTGTGGGTCACTCAAGACTCCCCATGCTTTATTTACATATTTGAAAGCTTCTGCTGCTCTTGGGTGTGGGTTTTTGTCAGGATGTAACTTTATAGCCAACTTTCTGTATGATTTTTTGATGATCAGCTCGTCTGAAGATCTTTCCACGGAAAGAATTTCATAATATTGATGAGGTTTGTAAGATAAAATCTTCAAGACAATTTTCTCTTGATCATTTGAATATGAAGACATTATATCGTAATTTGTATTATGGATTTATCAACCTGATCTTGAGTTGGTAATTAATTCACTTTTACTCTTGGATTAATTGGAATGCATGTGTTTGAGGTATTACCTAGAAATTAAAGGTAGCTTACCGAACTGAGATTTAACAAGGACCAGAAGCACTAATATTGTATATGATACAAGTTTCTATACCACTAAGTAACCAGCTTCTTTAGTTACGGTGTCCACAGCTGAACGATTATTCTAGAGTTTTTATTAGGTAGTGCATATACCAAGAACATCCTCATTTTTTTCTTATACGCCACCCACAATGCGAGAGGTTCGCTCGTATAAATGGCTGAGTAGGTGAAAAAATACTCACGATACGAGCAAAATTTTTTTGTCGTGTCGTACCTAAACGACAAGGTTCCAAAGATAACCACTGTAGATAAAAAAATTCAAAAAAAGGGGCGAGCTGGGAATTGAACCCAGGGCCTCTCGCATACTTGAAGTTATTAATTTCTTTCGAAATCGTCGCCCAAAGCGAGAATCATACCACTAGACCACACGCCCATTTATTAACATAACGTAGGACAAAAATATTAACAAAGAAATACGTCCCATAAATTGAAGTTTATAGAAACGTACACAGTTCATATTCTTTAATACTGGAGTCAGAGGATTTGGTACTTACAAGTCTGTGGTTTTGAATAACTTTTTACTCGCCATAATTACACCAATCTCAATTCCCCGCAACGCCATTGTTGACTCTGTCATTTCGGTTAGACGGACGACAGACTAATGTGGACGAGGAACATAATTACCTAATATGTGTGAATTGGGCTTTAAACTTTATGAGAGACACTGAACACAAAAAGATAAAAGTGAGGTCCGATTGGATGTGGAATTGCAAGAGGGGTACCGAGACACTCTCCAGAGCTTAATAATTTTTAGAGAATGTTGTCTTAAAGAAGAAAGTATCCAAAATAAGCATATTCAAAACGAAAACAGGATAACAACAATCGATTCTGTTATTTTATATATCTTTTTATTACTTCATAATTTTGTGTGTGATGCGCACTAGGGGATGATTACACGAATGTTTTGAAAACGTTCACGATGATCATAACCAACAGTAAAAAAACAATAACATGGACCTGAAATTGAAGAATCAGAATCACAGGGAATAGGGGCTTGCTATGTAAGAATATCGAAATTAAGACGTGTCTCTCCACCTTGCTATTTGATTTTTTTATCTAAAACTAATTATTTAGTTCTCTACTGTAGCAATGATACACTTGGTCTGTAATTGTGTGGTGTTTAGTAACTTAAACCCATCTAGTATTTTTATATGAAATGCTTATTAGGTCCGATAGTAATTTTTCACGGTATCCTTTGCTGATTTTATCTGAGTATAGCTTAACCGATCAAAATAACGTACCCAAGTGTGCAGGTATTTGGCTCATATATTACGTTTGATAGAAAACGGATAAAAAAAATGTAGTAAAATACCTTCTTTTCAGAAGAACACGATCAAAAAGGAAAGCCAGTACTCCTGTCGGGGCGAGGCGGGTTTTGTTTGCGAATAATAATCCATGTGAAGAAGTGGCAGATGTGAATGCAAAAAAGGAACCCCGTAGTCTGTGAATTGTAAGTTTCCGTAATCGACTCAAAATAGAAGGTTAATTTTGCGAGCATAAGATCTCATGCGTGTTTTTAACCTTTACATTTATTGGAAGTCTACTCTTTTTTATTCACATAAAGTGATGAAAGTATCGTGGAACAAGTTCGCGAGAGAAAGATAATGTAGAGATAGATGAAATGCAGCAAGATCGAGAAACCATGGCACAAACTACATGTATTTCCATCTAGGTTTGAATCGGCGTTCACGGTAAATGAAAGTTTATTTGTTTGTTTTCGTGTGATATTTTTGATTGGCATTCATAATATCGCACCCGATTACGCGAAATAATATTTTCATGCAGCAGTGGTGGTTTTCCCGGTCACTATCCAGAAAAAACAACCGGTAGTGCATAACTGTACTGATGATGAGGGACAGTTTTAGAGTAAAAATATCAAGAGTGAGACATTTAATCACAACAAATTACAGTGTTTACTTTTGACAAAATCAAAGAAAGCTTAGCTTACAGATTCGAGAGAATTTCAAGTCTGGAGAAGCAAGGAATGCAGGAAAAAAAAGATTGTGACGTCATTTTATGCACAAAAATTATTTTGCCCTGACCCGTCATATCTTTTAACACGTTGAAATAACTTTGTTTCCAGTAACCCATAGCCCCTTCTGCTCTGGTTACATCATATAAATGTTGGCTTATATATGAAATAAGAAAGCATTATTCACGCCTAATTTCCAAACAGAGTAATTCGCTACCAAATTTTGCCTTAGTTTCTTGGTACTGGGCATGTGGTGTGACTACAAGGTGGAGCGTTGTCGTATGAACTCTTTCATATTTTGGCAGAGAATAGAGCAGGGCTGCAAGAATAAATTTTTTTAGCGCTATTGTTCGAACCCGGTTTTAGTTGTCAGGCTGAGCTTCCCATGCCGGGGGTTTACAATGGAGGCGTCACCGGATGACTTGGCGTATACTCAGACCCTTTGTAGCAATAGAGTGGACCTGGTAAACGGGAACAATAAAAAGTTTTCCTAGATTTTGCTTTTGACGCATTGTTTCTTTTTTTTTATTTTCTAAAAAAATTATCTATTTCCCCTGGCCATAAATACCACCACACTTCTTAACTACCCTAATAAGAAAGTGAAAGGAGCTGTCTCCCAAGAATAGATTAACAGCAAGATTAAAAAACATCACAAACGGTCATAAATCCGTTCCCGCTCCCGTTTTTTGGTTACCCTACCTTTTAATTCTGTATACGTTTTATTGTTTTTGTTACTTACAACTACCACTTGTGGCTGTTTCCTGATCTTCTCGTTCTATAACACGTAGAAGAATTCACTTGTTAACTTTCACCGAGTCAAAATTCAACCCGCTATCAAGAAACAGAAACTCGGTTCGACCACAGCAGTGACCGAGAGAATGGAATCTTCAGAATTATTGAAGATCCTTGACGATCCTGACTTGTTCAAAGAAAAGTATGAGTTAATACGAAGTCAGATCGTCACCCACATCCACAACCAAGATAAGATCATCAGTGATGTTGTCGAAGAACTCGAAACTTCAAAAACTGCCAACAAAGCCTTCAAACAAGCATTAAGCGAGATTGGTACTGTCGTTATCTCTGTCGCTATGGGTGACTTGTCCAAGAAGGTTGAAATCCACAGCGTTGAATCCGATCCTGAGATCTTGAAGGTTAAGATAACCATTAACACCATGATGGATCAATTACAAGCTTTTGCCAACGAAGTCACAAAGGTGGCTACCGAAGTCGCCAACGGTGAATTAGGTGGCCAGGCCAAAAACGAAGGATCTGTTGGTATCTGGCGTTCTTTAACCGATAATGTCAATATTATGGCTCTTAATTTGACTAATCAAGTCAGAGAAATTGCCGATGTCACCCGAGCAGTAGCCAGAGGTGATTTGTCGAGAAAGATTAATGTGCATGCCCAAGGTGAAATCCTCCAATTACAAATGACAATCAATACAATGGTGGATCAGTTGAGAACGTTTGCTTTTGAAGTGTCTAAGGTTGCTAGAGATGTCGGTGTTTTGGGTATTTTGGGTGGTCAAGCCCTTATCGAAAATGTCGAAGGTATCTGGAAGGAATTAACTGATAACGTAAATGCTATGGCTTTGAACTTGACAACCCAAGTTAGAAATATCGCAAACGTTACTACTGCTGTTGCCAAAGGTGACTTGTCGAAGAAAGTCACGGCTGATTGTAAAGGTGAAATCTTAAACTTGAAATTGACTATAAATCAAATGGTGGACCGATTACAGAACTTTGCCCTTGAAGTGACAACATTATCCAGAGAAGTCGGTACTCTAGGTATCCTAGGAGGCCAGGCCAATGTCCAGGACGTTGAGGGTGCCTGGAAAGCTGTGACTGAAAATGTTAATTTGATGGCAACAAATTTGACAAATCAAGTGAGATCAATTGCCACCGTGACCACAGCGGTTGCTCATGGTGACTTATCACAAAAGATCGACGTGCATGCCCAGGGTGAAATATTACAGTTGAAGAATACTATTAATAAGATGGTGGACTCATTGCAGTTGTTTGCATTTGAGGTCTCCAAGGTGGCACGCGATGTCGGTATCAATGGTAAGTTAGGTATCCAGGCACAAGTCAGTGATGTGGATGGTTTATGGAAAGAGATCACATCTAATGTCAATACTATGGCTTCGAATTTGACGTCCCAAGTGAGAGCCTTTGCCCAAATTACTGCCTCAGCTACCGATGGTGATTTTACAAGATTTATTACGGTTGAAGCTTCAGGTGAATTGGATGCTTTGAAAACCAAGATTAATCAAATGGTGTTGAACTTGAGAGAATCGATTCAAAGAAATACGGCTGCAAGAGAAGCAGCCGAATTGGCAAACAGTGCCAAGTCTGAATTCTTGGCCAATATGTCGCATGAGATTAGGACTCCATTGAATGGTATCATTGGTATGACACAGTTGTCATTAGATACTGAACTTACCCAATACCAGAGAGAAATGTTGTCTATTGTGCATAATTTAGCCAACTCGTTATTGACTATTATTGATGATATTTTGGATATTTCCAAGATTGAAGCTAACAGAATGACTGTTGAACAGATTGATTTCTCTCTTAGAGGTACTGTTTTTGGTGCCTTGAAAACTTTGGCAGTTAAAGCCATTGAAAAGTCATTAGACTTAACCTACCAGTGTGATTCTTCATTCCCTGACAACTTAATAGGTGATTCCTTCAGATTAAGACAAGTTATCTTGAACTTAGCGGGTAATGCTATTAAATTTACAAAACAAGGAAAGGTTAGTGTTAGCGTGAAAAAGTCCAGTAAGGTTGCCGAAGATACCGAAAAGTTGTTGCTTGAAGTATGTGTTAGTGATAGTGGTATCGGTATTGAGAAGGACAAACTTGGTTTAATTTTTGATACTTTTTGCCAAGCTGATGGATCCACCACGAGAAAGTTTGGTGGTACTGGTCTTGGTTTGTCTATTTCTAAGCAATTAATCCAATTAATGGGTGGTGAGATTTGGGTAACATCCGATTATGGAAAGGGATCAAACTTTTACTTTACGATTAGTGTTTCTCCTTCTAGTGTCAGGTACACCCGTCAAACAGAGCAATTATTACCATTCAGTTCACATTATATTTTGTTTGTTTCTACGGAACATACTGACGAAGAGTTAACTGAGATTCAAAATGGTATTATTGAGTTGGGATTAAATCCAATTATAGTACGGAGTGTTGAGGATGCAAACTTATGCGAACCAGTGAAGTATGATATCATTATGATTGATTCGATTGAAATTGCCAAGAACTTGCGTTTATTACCTGAAGTCAAGTATATTCCGTTGGTTTTATTGCATCATTCCATTCCTGAGTTGAACATGAGAGTGTGTATTGATTTGGGTATTTCGTCATATGGTAATACTCCATGTACCATCACTGATTTGGCTAGTGCCATCATTCCAGCATTAGAATCGAGATCAATTGCGCAGAACTCTGATGAATCTATGAGCTACAACATCTTATTGGCTGAAGATAACTTGGTGAACCAGAAGTTGGCAGTGAGAATTTTGGAGAAACAAGGCCATCAGGTCCAGGTAGTTGAGAATGGGTTGGATGCTTTTGAAGCAATTAAGAAGAATAAGTTTGATGTTGTGTTGATGGATGTGCAAATGCCTGTCATGGGAGGCTTTGAGGCTACTGAGAAGATTAGACAATGGGAGAAGAAATCTAATCCTATTGATTCTCTCAGTTTCAGAACACCGATCATTGCTTTGACTGCTCACGCGATGTTGGGTGACAGAGAAAAATCATTGGCAAAAGGTATGGATGACTACGTTTCCAAGCCGTTGAAGCCCAAGTTGTTGATGCAGACTATCAACAAATGTATTCACAATATTAATCAGTTGAAGGAATTGTCGAAACAGAACAATAGTAACAGAACATCTGATTTTGCCAAAAATCTTAAGAAGAGCAGCGAACATCCACAACAGTTGCTTATTGGTTCTCCTGGAGCCAACAATACCATGAATTTCAGCAACCTGACCAATGGAACTACTCCACCAGTAGGTGCTGCTGATGGCAACCCAAGAATCAAGAAGTCAAACTCCATTGACGGCATAACCAGACCAGGCCAATTATCTATCAACAAGAGATCTGCCACCGATAGCGTAATGACTTCATTACCACGGAGCGAGGATTACCTTATGGACTTGGAAGAAACTCCCAAGATCGAGGTGATTGAAGATTAAACAATAATGTATTTTTAATATCAACACAATAATGTATAACTAAATAAAAGATGCTTTGATGGCACTAGATGTGTCTCTAAGTAACTGTTTACCTTGCTCCAAGACGGCATCCATGACCATAACTGGATGGGGGCAACCCTTGTAGATTTGGATTTCGCAAGAAATACCATTCGCCTTTAGTTTGTTGCCATATTCTATTCCTTCCGACTTTAAGACATCACATTCCGCTACGGCAATGAAACAAGGCGGATTTTTCTTGAAGCTCTCATCCGTGTAGAAGATTGGCGAAGCCTCGGGGTTGGTCAAGTCAGCTTTGTTGGGCAAGTACAACTCACGGTACCACAACATCTTTTCTGCTGGAAGCTGCGGAGTAAATTCGTATTCTTTCCATGATTCGTAGGTTTCAGGAGTAGCAGTGCAGTCAGTGACAGGAACTACAAGCAATTGGAGTCTGAGTGGAGGTAACGTGGCAGCAAGAGACGAATTGACATATTTGTGACACACAACTGCAGCAAGGTTTCCGCCGGCGGAGGAACCGCCTACAGACACCAAATTTGGGTTAGCTCCCAATTCAGCAGCACCATTTTCAAGAACCCAGAGCAATGCTTCATAGGCATCATCTGGAGCAGCAGGAAATGGGTGTTCTGGAGCCAATCTGTAGTCTACACTCACGACAATGCATTGAGCCAACTCGGCGATGTGGGAGCAGTATGAGTTTTCTGTGCCGATGTTACCAAGAACATGACCTCCTCCATGATACCACACAAAACAAGGAAGAAGTCCGTTAGCAGGAGGATCAATGGCTGGTACAAATACACGGGCGGGAATTGTAGAGGATGCAACTGTGTGTTTGCGAGGAATTTGCACATCGAAGATACGTTTCATGGGAGATGCAGGGGTTTGACCTGGAATGACATTGCCACCCTTTCTGATTTGGTCCAAGGGAACTCTATGGGTATAACAAATAGCGGCATTGGATGATAAATTAGATCTGTAGAATTCTTTGTATACGGGATCTAATTTTGCAGTCACTGCTGGGTGCAATTGGAATGGGGTTTCAGGAACACCACCAGCAAAACTGTAGTCAGATTGAAGAACAAATGAAGACATTAAAGAGGATATGATTATTATCTCATGAATTGCATGGCCAATTGCGCCAATTATATAGCGAACTTTCTGATTCACATATCCCTTTTTTTTCCAGTAATGGTGGGGGTGGGGGAGCGATAAGAGGGGAACGGAGTACATAGTCAGCATTTTTTATTTTTTTATTTTTTTTTTTTTTGGTTGTGGAGCGCGCGAATGATAATCACAGTGGAGGGAGTAAATCTCGTTGTGGTGGAGGGCCGCTTGCGGCACTGGCTGTTTTTAGACCTAGTCCCCTCGGAGCGTTTCGTGGAGAAACCAACGGACAAATTGTGACTCAAGAAAGAGAGAAATGTATATAAAACGAGATCTTGCCCGGTTAATAAAGCTTGAGTAACTTATCTTTTCTTAATTTTTACACATACAAAACCGATGTTCCATTTTGATTTCAACACCAAGGCAGATAAACAAGAAGTACTTGCTCACTACAAAGGCAAGCACATCAATGAATTGCCAACACCTACAGTCGTTATCGACAGAACCAAGTTTGAAAGAAATTGTAACCGTATGCTTGAAAATGCTGCCAAACTCAAAGCAGGATTCAGAGCCCATGTCAAGACACATAAAACGCTTGAAGGGACTCGTTTACAGTTGGGATCTGGTCCGAACAAGACCGATAAAATTGTGGTTTCCACACTTGCTGAAGCATGGGGCTTGATTCCTTTAGTTAAGGAAGGTATACTTAACGATATTCACTTTAGTTTACCGGTTGTGAAGTCCAAATTGCCCGAATTGGCTGCGTTGGCCGAACAGGTGCCTCAATTGCGTATTATGTTGGACAATACTGAACATCTCGATGTTCTTGCTTCCTTCAACGAGAAAAATCCAAACACAAAAAAATGGTCAATTTTCATCAAGATCAACATGGGAACAAACCGAGCAGGGTTGATCAATGATACTGAACTCCTTGATGAACTTGTGACCAAAGCATTGAAGGACGAAAGAATAAAAAAGCACGTTGAAATTCATGGTTTCTACTGTCACGCTGGACATTCTTACAGCAGTACGTCTGAAAACATGGCTAAGGATATGTTACTTCTTGAGATTAGCAACGCTAACAAAGCAGCAGCCAAAGCCAAGGAGATTGACCCATCCCTCAACCTTACCATTTCGGTTGGTGCTACACCAACAGCCCATGCATCGCAGGCATTGACTGTGGAAGAATTGGATGCCGCGTTTGGACCTCTTTCTGGTGCCTTGGAGCTCCATGCCGGTAACTATCCATGTCTCGACTTACAGCAGCTTGCTACTGGTTGTGCAAGAGAAGAAGATGTTTCTTTCACCTTAATTGCTGAACTTGTGTCTACTTATCCTGGACGCGGCTCGAAGGCTCCAGGCGAGCAATTGATCAACGCAGGTGCAATTGGATTAACAAGAGAAGTTGGCCAAATTCCAGGCCACGGAAAAATCGTGGAACCTGTCGAGTACAATAACTGGATTGTGGCCAGATTGAGTCAGGAACATGGGATTTTGACTCCATATGATGAGTCCAAGGAAACAAAATTCATCCCTCATGGTACTTATGTGAGAGTGATTCCCCAACATTCTTGTATCACCGCAGCATCTCATCCTTGGTACTTTATTGTTGATGAATCCAATACTGTTGTAGATATTTGGATTCCACATAGAGGCTGGTAAAACTATACATAATACGTAATATATCGAATTTTTGCAGCTAACTAAAACTAAAAAAAAAGGACTGATTATTTTAATTTTTGTTCATCGAGAGAAAGAGAAAAACACCCGTCAAAACACCAGGACCGCAGTAAAATAAATTGATTACATAAGACGCGTATAAGACGCGTTCTATCCCAGGCGAATCTTACAAAGACCATCTTGCCTATTGGATCCTCATCTTTTTAAGGTAACTACACAATGTCAAAGAGGATACATACTGACGAAAATACGGTAGAAATTGTGTCAGAACCTTCAGCGGCAGTCCATACATCTTCACAAGATGTTCTGCTTAGTCTCCAAGAACAGCAACTCTTAAAGAAGGTGAGACCAAACACCTCTGAAGATGCTTCTGAATTCGAAAGAGAATTACTTACAATGACCCAACATGTCAAGGAGGAAATTGGAAACGATAACGATCAGAATTGGGACAGACCTAAATTGCCAGAGAATTTCAATCCCGCAGAAGAAGATATCATATTTCAACAGTTGGATGCTGAAGAGTACAATAACGGTGACTACTCCGCAGCAAGGTTCTTTGGGATCACTCAGGAAGGCTACTCCGTGTTGTGTAATGTTACCGGATTTTTGCATTATTTCTACGTTCCTGTGCCTAAAGGTTTTTATAAGGATCAGCACTTGGACAAATTCACGAACTACATAAAGGCAAACTATGAAGGTATTGAAGATATCATCATCGTTCTCAAGGAGTCCATTTGGGGTTATAACAAGAACTTGAAAACTCCGTTCTTCAAAATATCTTGCAATAATACCAAATGTATCGGAAGAGTAAGAACAGCATTTGAAAAGGGGGAACTCAGATTTGAAAACTTATTCCCTTCACAAAGTGTTTCTTATGACAATGTTAACTACTTACTTAGATTGATGGTCGACTGTGAAATCACCGGTATGTCTTGGATTACCTTACCCAAAAATACGTACAGCTTGATTAGTGATGGCTTGAAGGTTTCAAATTGTCAACTCGAATGTACCATCGATTATAGGGAATTGATTTCTCATCCATCTGAAGGTGAATGGTTGAAAATTGCTCCTCTTCGTATTTTGTCCTTTGATATCGAATGTTCAGGAAGAAAGGGGATCTTTCCAGAAGCCGAAATCGATCCAGTAATCCAGATTGCCAATGTTGTATCCAAGTATGGTGAAGCAACACCGTTTGTCAGAAATGTATTTACTGTCAATACTTGTTCATCAATCATTGGTTCCCAAATTTTTGAACATAAAACTGAAGAAGAAATGTTGATGAATTGGAAAGAATTTGTCAAAAAGGTAGATCCCGATGTGATCATTGGTTACAACACCGCCAACTTTGATATCCCTTATCTTTTGGATAGAGCAAAGGCATTGAAGCTTACAAAGTTTCCATTCTTTGGCAGACTTCAAAACATCAAACAAGAAGCGAAAGACTCGGTTTTCAGTTCCAGAGCATATGGTACAAGAGAAAACAAAACCGTAAACATTGACGGAAGAATGCAATTAGATTTGTTACAATTCATTCAAAGAGAATATAAGTTAAGATCTTACACATTGAACTCGGTGTCAGCACACTTTTTAGGGGAACAAAAAGAAGATGTTCATCATTCGATTATTACTGATTTGCAGAATGGGACAAAAGAAACCAGAAGACGGTTAGCAGTTTATTGTTTGAAGGATGCTTATTTACCTTTACGGCTTCTTGATAAATTGATGTGTTTGGTTAATTATACTGAAATGGCCAGAGTGACAGGTGTTCCATTTTCTTACTTGTTGGCTAGAGGTCAACAGATTAAAGTCATTTCCCAATTGTTCAGAAAGTGCCTCCAAGATGACATTGTCATTCCTAACATGAAAAGTGAAGGCACCAACGAAGAATATGAAGGTGCTACTGTTATTGAACCAAAGAGAGGTTATTATGATGTGCCAATTGCCACTTTGGATTTTAGTTCTTTGTATCCTTCAATCATGATGGCACACAATTTGTGCTACACTACCTTACTTAATCAACAAGCAATCAAAGCCTTTGGGCTAACTGAAGATGATTATACCAAAACACCAAATGGAGATTATTTCGTCAAAGACAATAAACGGAAAGGAATATTGCCTACAATTTTGAATGAATTATTGACGGCCAGAAAGAAAGCTAAATCTGATTTGAAGAAAGAAACAGATCCTTTTAAGAGAGATGTCTTGAATGGTAGACAGTTGGCATTGAAGATCTCTGCGAACTCAGTTTACGGTTTCACTGGTGCAACTATTGGTAAATTACCTTGTCTTGCTATTTCATCGTCAGTCACAGCATTTGGTAGAGAAATGATTGAGAAGACAAAAAATGAAGTTCAAGAATACTATTCCAAAAAGAATGGACACCCATACGATGCTCAGGTTATTTATGGTGATACCGATTCTGTAATGGTGAAGTTTGGTTATTCCGATTTAGAAACATGCATGAAGCTAGGAGAGGAAGCAGCCAACTACGTTTCGACGAAGTTCAAGAACCCTATCAAGTTGGAATTCGAAAAAGTGTACTTCCCATACTTGTTAATTAATAAGAAGAGATATGCTGGTTTGTACTGGACCAGACCTGACAAATTCGATAAAATGGATACTAAAGGTATTGAAACTGTGAGAAGAGATAATTGTCGGTTGGTTCAGAATGTTATCACAAAGGTTTTAGAATTCATTTTGGAAGATCGAGATGTGAAAAAGGCCCAAAGATTTGTGAAGCAAACTATTGCTGACCTTTTGCAAAACCGTGTGGATTTATCTCAATTGGTCATTACAAAAGCTTACTCTAAATATGATTACGCTGCAAAGCAAGCACATGTTGAATTGGCGGAAAGAATGAAAAAGAGAGACGCAGGTTCAGCTCCTACATTGGGTGACAGAGTTGCTTATGTGATTATAAAAAGTTCAAGTGATAAGAACTATGAGAAATCGGAGGACCCATTATATGTCTTGGAAAATTCCTTACCTATTGACGTCAAGTATTACTTGGAAAACCAACTAGCTAAACCGTTAGAGAGAATCTTTTTACCGATATTAGGAGAGGCTAAGACTAAAGAGTTATTAGCAGGTTCACATACAAGAACTATCAAGATCTCTGCCCCTAAAACTGGTGGACTTATGAGATTTGCTAAGAAATCTGAAGTATGTGTCAGTTGCAAGACTCCATTAAAACCTGATAACAAGGGTGCATTGTGTCCGAGCTGTATAAGAGATGGCAAGGGTGCAGAATTATATGGCCAAGCTTTATCTCAGGCTAATTACTTGGAGAATAAATTCTCTAGATTATGGACAGAATGTCAAAGATGTCAAGGGTCTTTACACCAAGAGGTCTTGTGTTCAAATAAAGATTGTCCTATCTTTTACATGAGAACCAAAGCACAGATGGATGTCCACCAGCAAGGTTTGGAACTAGTTAAATGGGAAAACACAGATTGGTAAGATATTTGTATATTATTTTTATATTAAGTACATATTTTCACACTTGATAGATTGCCTTCCTAAGCACCTCTCAATGCAGTTTCTGAAGAGCCGTGAATATTCTATGCCAATTTCCCATTTGCTCCTCCTGAAAGCATTTTCAAATATTTTTAGTAGACCTACTAAATTATTTTTGTCTGGTACGGTTTCCAAATATCTTCCCAGTTTGGTGACTATGGCATTATACTTCGTTGTGTGTGTGATATTGGATCTGGTAAATATTCCCTCTGAAACATTGGACAATTTGGAGCGGATTCTTCGTAAATATGAATACCCATCTTCTTTATCGGGATAAAATTCCATTCTTCCCTCACTGAATAGATTTGACTCTGGCCCATCTCTCGAGTAGTTGTACGCAAATAGTACCAACACAGCACTTGCGACAATATTCTTTCTGTGAAGAAATGGGTCCGAATTCGGGTCATACATATATGTGATATCCTCGTTATCGGGAGATAAGAGCATCTCACACAAGAACAAATAGGCATGGATGGCACTAATGTGTCCACTCAAACTATGGGACCACTTCTTTACTCTTGTCTCCACACTTTTATATTCAGCTTCAGTAACCAGGACGTTCATTCGACTAGGTGCTCCAGCGTAGACAATGTAATCATAATGTGATATCCTCATGTAAATTTGGGCAATATGATAAAGGCTGAACTTGCAACGTGTATCATCAACTCTGATCATTGGAGGAAGGTTTTTGTTGTCAGTTTCCTTAGTATACATTGCAGTTCGTGTATCACAACATCCCGACTTGCATATCTCTACCCTCCAAACATCAATTGCAAGAGAAATAGTTTCATTCCATGTTTCTTTAATAGTATCCCATTCCAAAAACGAAAGTTGCAAATCTTTCTGTTGCATTTGGAACATTATAGTCAATAGACCTGCTAATAACACACAATTTCCAAATGCATTAGTCTTCACACTCTCACGATGAAGCAATCTTTTCAACGCATCCAAGAATTTGGGGGTTTGAAAACTGGAACTTAAATCTAACTTCGGCTCAATATTGTCAAACTCCCAAAGAGCATCATCACAAGGTAGTGATAGTTTGATTTGATAGGCATACAAGATGACAGTGTGGCCATAAACTGTGGCATGAACTGCATCAAGATAAAACGCCATCAAACTAGCCCGTTTCATTGACTCAAACTCTATCCATTGTTTCCAAACTTGAGGTGCTTCTTCAACTTCATTCTTCTGCGGATCACCTCCCAAGATGGGACTTCTTCTCAATAGTTGAATCTTTGTACCATGGTACAAAAAGGATCGCTCATGAAGAAATCGAGATGTACTTGTTATCTCAAATGACTCCAATAATAAAAGACTTTGTACTATGTATAGTTTAGCCGGTGGTTTGCAATCAGGATTTGAAAATATTAGCCACCTTAAGGGCTCAGCAATCTCTTCTGCTAATCCTTGGGCATTAACAAATAGATCTTCTAATTTACCACTGCACAGGGTGAAACTAGCACCAAGAAGGATCATGGCTAAGAGTAATAACGGATCTGCATCAGCATTGGAAAATGACGGACGATGCAAAATAGGATATTGAGGATGATAGAACAACCAGTATAATTCTAGACATCTTTCAATTTGAGGAATACCAAAATCCTGGTTAACTTCCAAAGATGGGATTAACTGAATAAGTTTTTGTCTAACAGATTCATCCATTGAGAGTCTTGTACTTGAATGTGGAAATTTTGGCGATACCGCAAAGACATCTTCAAATAAGAAATTTATAGAAGAAGTCTCGTTGGATAGCGATTGATATTCGTTCATGTGCATGGAATTTCTTCCAAAGGAATTGTCATGAAATAACCATTCAATTAACTCGGAAGGAGACAATGGTTTACTCAATGTACCTCCATTATCGAAAACCGGAGCCAACGGAGAAACCATTTGAGTTTGTAAATCTTGAATCCGATCTTGGCTACTTCGGCGGTGGTCAATTGAAGACACACTCTGTGAAGATTCTTTTTCAATTTCGGCGTTACTGATTGGTTGGAAGTCATTGAGGTTAAACATCGATTCCTCAGTGGTTGGCGTAAGTGCTTTGGTAGAACGATTCAAGTGGCGTTTCTGATGTCTCTCTCGAATATCATTTCTGGAAAAGGAATGACCACAACCAGGCCAATTACAGTAAAGCTTTTTGGAGGGATCATGGTTCTTTTTATGTCTGGTTAAATGGTCGGCCCGGCTGAATACACGGGAACATCCAGGGTAATCACACTCGAATGAGCCATATGTTCTTTTCCTGATCTTCTTCACAACGCTCTGTACCATTCCATATATTATACCCTAATTAGTAATTACTTTAGAAAAGTATTCATTCGTGTACGCTTTCTTTCAGTATGGACATTCAAATTGTGTTTAACCCCAGAAATAGATACGGTTGAAAAAAAAAAGAAAATAAAAAGAATATTGTCGATATTTTATTTATATTACTTAATCTTTGGACGCAATAACTTCCAACTCGACTTTGATGCGGGGATCCATGAATTGTACCACAACACAGCTTCTTGCTGGTTTTTGTGGGAAATAAGTGCCGTAAATTTCATTCATTTTCAGCGAATAAGAAGCATCGGAAATAAACATCAATACCTTGAACACTTTATCTGTTGAAGTTTCGCATTTAGACAAAATATTTTGGACGTTTTTTATTGCCAAATGTGTTTGTTCTTCTAAGGTTTCAGGAATCTCTCCGGTAGTGTAATTTTGACCAACTACACCGGATGTAAAGACATGGCCATTTGAAATCCAAGCTGGACCCAAAACAGGATGTTCCTGACCATCAATTGCAGACCACTCTAACTTTTCAGCTACCATATTATTTAGTTGTATTCTTTACTTTTTTTTTAGAATGTAGGATCCGATGTTTTTATAACTAAGTTGCAAACTACAGCATATTTGGTGGAGGGCAGTTGCTATTGAAAGAGGAGGGGAAATGTGGTGGAGGGACACTCATAAATTTTTCATCTCTTTGGTTATGAGTGGGAATTACCGTGCTTCGCAAATTCAATTTCAACATTCCACTTTCACCACCAATATACATACTAAAGAGATTGGACGTACTTATCAAGATAAGGTTTGATATGATACTGATAAGAAATATATTTATCTTTGAAGATAAGAATACTAACAAAAGATTGCGCTCGACCAAAAAAAAGAGTCCCTCCACCGAGACGTTTGCCTCGCGGCCAACATTATTTCACCACTTTTGAACGCCCCCCACCTCGTGATAACGTCTCAAATGAATTCTTCCCCACAAAATATACATTGTAACTTAAAAATCAAAGTATGATAGCGGAGCAAATTAGCTGAAGTGGCCTATATTCTCACGAACTTTCGCTATTTAAATAGAGGGAGTTCCGTTAGAACTTGCATTGGTCTATATCATAACCAACTTTAACTTAGTATTAAAGTTTGAGATTCAACCTTAGAATTCTTATATTGTTAGCTAACAGGAGTTGCATTTTTGCTGCAAAATTGAACCACATAGATCATGACCAATAAAGCTACAACTAAAATATCGACAAACATAGAGGTGAACAGGAAGTCTTCCTTAATATCCACAGAATCAAATGATGATATTGAAAATAATATTTTGAATGTGACAGGTAATGGGATCAATGAGTTGGCTGACAAATACGACAAGAACTTAGAAAGAAGAGTTACAAGAAAACTAGATTTTAGAATCTTGCCAGTCATTGCATTGATGTACCTTTTCAATGCCTTAGACAAGGGGAATATTTCTAACGCGAAAACTGATGGAATAGACAAGGATTTGGGTATAACTGGTACGAGATGGAACCTTATGCTTTCAATATTCTATATTCCATTTGTTCTTTGTGGGCTTCCATTTTCCTTGTTAGTTAGAAAATACAATGCTGCCAATGCTATTCCGGTTTTGATGTTTACGTTTGGATGCATCACCTTATTGGTAGTCTCCGCTTTTAATTTTGCTTCATTGTTGGTCGCAAGATTATTCCTTGGGGCTATGGAAAGTTCATTCTTACCATCTATCATCTACTACTTATCTACGTTTTACAGAAGAGGTGAACTTGCGTCTCGTGTTGGTATTTTTTATGCCACATCAGCGATAGCAAACGCGTTTGCCGGGTTACTCAGTTTTGGAGTTTTCCAAATACACAGTAGCTTGCATGGATGGCAAATCTTATTCTTAATTGAAGGTGCTTTGACTGTCACATTTGCTATTTTTGCTTTTTTAGTTCTTCCAAGATCTGTCGAAACTGCTAAATTCTTTAACGAGGAGGAGCGTGAATATGCCGCCTATCGTGTCAAAGTTGACTCATCGGATGATACGCATCAAAAGGTGTCATTCAAAGACGCCTTGAAAGTGTTTAAAAACCCAGTTGTTATTTGTTGGATGTTCGTTGAAATCTGTATCGGGGTACCTCTCAATTCGATTAACAACTGGTTTCCTCAAATCATCGGTGCACTTGGAAAGTCAACTGTGCAAACAAATTTATTTACTGTTGCTCCAAATATCTGGGGAGCAGTGGTGTTAGTTATATTGACCATCCTTTCTGATAAAGTGAGAGTAAGATCGGCGTTTATTTGCTTTGCTGTTTTGTGTACTTTGATAGGGTTTGCTGTCTTTGGTGCTATTGATATTAAAACTCACTTAGGGGCAGCTTACTTCTCTTGCTTCTTGATGACAATGGGTGCTTCTGCTTCATCTGTTCTAACTTCAACATGGTACACTAATAACACGCCTGGTTCAAACCGCCGTGCAGTGATTTCAGCAGTTGGTGTACCTCTTGCAAATGCTGCTGGCTTGATTTCCACCAACATATTTAGACCAAAGGATGCTCCAAAGTATATTCCAGCTTTGGGTATCACAGCTGGTTTTGGAGGTGCGGCTATCCTCTTAGTATCTGCCATAGTCGCATACATGGCTTATGATAACAGAAGGAGAAACAAGATACAGGGTGTCAATAAGACTTTTGAGGATGTACCAACATATATTCTCAGTGAAGGTCCAGGAAACCCTAACTTTAGATGGATGTTTTGAGATAGCTATGTAATGAATAGTATGATGTTTGTATTGCTGCAAAAACAACCTTTGTAGTTTTTTTTTTTTGTCACTATTATTGTTAAATTTCTGACGAATCACCGTCAATCTTAAAGTAATCAATAGGGTATATTTTCTACATGGCTGCAAAATCAATTGATGTTTTATAGGTTCATTGCTTTATAACTTCAAAGGTTGATATTCCTGACAGTGATATAAATTGACCCTTGGTTTGTCATGGTTTAAAAGAACTTTGACAGAGAAAATCAGTTAAAATGGTGAGAAAGTATTCAGAGAAGAAAGTTGAACTAAACGCTTCAAAAAAGCCAAGGAAGCCGATTCCGATTACTTTGTTATCAGGATTCTTGGGTTCCGGTAAAACTACTTTGCTTGAACATATTCTTACAACGCAGCATGGATACAAAATTGCTGTTATTATTAATGATGTTTCACAATTAAATATTGATGCTGCTTTAATCAAAGATCATAAGGTCACAAAAAAAGAAGAAAAGTTAATTCAATTACAAAACGGTTGCATCTGTTGTACCTTGAGAGGTGATCTATTGGAAGAATTAGTATCTTTGGCGACCAGTGGACAATTTGAATACATTATTATTGAGTCAACAGGTATATCTGAACCAATGCAAGTTGCTGAAACATTTACTACGGAATTTTCACAAATGTTATTAGACTCCCAAGGTTCAATTTCAGAGGACGAAGAGAAAGTTTTAAAAGAAATAGTTGACCTAGGTGGCTTATCAAGTCTTACAAAACTTGATACTTGCGTAACTGTTGTTGATGCTAAGAATTTTGTTTCTAATTTTGAGACAACAGACTTTTTAGCTGACAGATACGGCGATAACGGACAAGGGGAAAGAGAAAGAACTATCACCGACTTGATGGTAGATCAAATTGAATTCTCTGATGTGATCATCTTGAATAAGATTTCTACTATCAAGAAGAAGGAACAGAAGAAAATAGAAGAAATTATCAAATCGTTGAACCCGGTTGCAAAAATTATAACTACTGATTACTCTAAAGTTGATGTTTCTGAGGTAATCAACACCAAGAAATTTGACTTTGAAAAAGCTAGCACTTCAGCAGGCTGGCTACAGAGTATTAATGAGATGACATTGAGAGAAGGCTTTGGTACAAACGATAAAGCATCGTTGACACCAAAACCAGAAACTGAGGAGTATGGGATCAATAATTTTGTTTATAAATCAAGGAAACCATTTCATCCTGAAAGACTTTACAAGCAGCTTATTAACAAGTTTATAATCATTGAGCAGTCGGGTTTCGACGAATCAGGTGATGTTAATGCTCAAGAAGACGACGAGGAAGAAGAAAACGACGAGGAAGAAGACGACGAGGAGGAAGAAGAAGAAGAAGAAGAAGAAGAAGAAGAAGAAGGTGATGAAGACGACGACGACGATGAAGAAGAGGAGGATGAAGCTGAATTAACAGAGAAAGAACTTTTGAGCAATAGAAAGAATTCACCTTTTGGAGCTTTACTTAGATCAAAAGGTTTCTTCTGGTTGGCTTCTCGTCATATAATCCGAGGTGAATGGTCATCTGCCGGTCCAATGATTACATTGAAAGGTGGAATCCCATGGTTTGATGTAACAGGGCCAGAATTCTTTCCTCCAGAAGCCGCAGCCTTGATCAAAAAAGATATGGAAGGGAAGTATGGTGACAGACGTAACGAGTTGGTTTTTATTGGGTTGAATATCGATAAAATTGCATTGACTAAAGTGTTAGACTCGTGTTTGCTTACAGATGAAGAATATTCTACATTTGAAGAAGTTGTTGCAAAAAACAAAAACTTATTCCATATTGAAAAAGCATTACAAACCGTTTTCGATGATGGTTTCGAAGACTGGATCAAGTTCGATTCAGAGGAGCAAGAAACTGTGGAATTGGACGAAGAAAAACGTGATCAGAAGGTTTCTTTGTCTCTTGACAAGGATATTCAAATTGCTACAGAGAGACACGGGTCTCATAATCATGTTAAGGTTACCGCTGTCAGTACGAAAGTATAATTCAAAAGTGTAAATAATAAATCGCGAGACATTTTACATTTCTAGTTTCTGTACTGAGGTCAAGTAATATGACATCATACTATAAACAAGAGTATATTGAATTAATATTAAATTTATATTTTTTATTACATTACTGCGGAAGTTGATCAACGTTGAGCCAAGAATACAGGTTCCCCACTTTAGCATGGCCAAGCAAAATTGTAATAGATAAGAACTTTTCATATCTCAAGAGCTTCCAAGTATAAATAAATACCGATCTGTATCGGTTTTCAAAGTTCTATAAAATCAAACCGTTGGATTTGAGCGACGAAACAGCCACAACAATCGGGATTTGAATGCGGAGTTAAAATTGCCGCGCTACTGGAGCACATTTTTAGTCTAATTACCGATTAGATCGCGGCGGTATTATTGTTCTGTGCTCGAAAACTAATGCCTTGCGGAAGTCCACAGAATTTTATCTTCCACTGAGCAGATTTCTGTATTCATCCGCGGACGCCACAATTTTTTTTCCCGCAGCTGGTCCAGATTTGTAAATTGCACAGAGAATGTGTGAACTACCTACGAATGATAATCCTTTATCATTGGTAGGATACTTCGTGATTGAGTGTTATGAACTATTCAGCCTTACGCCCAGAATCTAAAAGTGATATTCTTTTCTCGAGAAATAAAACAGATACCACGATGAGATGAGCCTTCTTTTCCCAAACGGGAAACTGCAGCAATTTCACGTGAGATGGTCTTACATTTTATATGTCATATCAACGGCCCGTTTTACTAGACGGCTTACTCATCTAACATGGAACGGCAACAAGCGAAATTCATGGTCTAATATAATATATAAACCAGGAAAATCTCATGAAACTAGAATGTCAAAGTCCAATAGATAGAGTTCCAGTAAGATAATATGCTGTCAAAGGAAAAGGCATCAGAATTATCTACTGAGCCTCAAATATCGGTAATAAGTGACGCCGAGAGTAATTCCGAAATTAACTATCTTCCAGACGTTGAAGAAAAAGTACCTGGAGATGTCGAAAATATTGTATCAGATGTCAGTTCCGAAGAGACTTTGGATCCAGATGTGTTAGAGTTACCAAAGGTTGTTAGAGAAATTGTTCCATTGGATGACGACCCAAACATACCTATTCTCACATTCCGTTACTTCTTATTATCAATTATTTTTATTGCCCCAGGTGCATTCATCGATACTATGAACTCGTTCCGTACGACTTCGGCTGCCTATTCTATTTTCTTTGTTCAACTCGCGTCTCATTGGGCTGGTAAATGGTTAGCAAGAGTATTGCCAGACAAAAAAGTCGGATTTGGTAAGTACAAGTTCAGTTTGAACCCAGGTCCATGGTCTATCAAAGAAACTGCGATGGTCACTATTACTGCCAGTAGTGGTGCCACTGGTAACCAAGGTACAAGTTCCATTTCTTTAGCTGAAATTTACTATGGTGAGAAAGTCAACCCTGCTGTTGCTCTTTTCTTTATGTGGACTATTGTCTTTGTGGGTTATTCGTACGCAGCAATTGCCAGAAACTTTTTGTTATATGACCCCCAGTTTGTTTGGCCGCAAGCATTGGTGCAAACCACTTTGTTTCAAACTCAAAAGAAGTCCGACCAAGATTCCAAATTGGGATCAAAGCAAATGAAAGTCTTCTTTATTGTTTTGATTGGTGTCGGTATTTGGGAATTTTTCCCTGAATACATTTTCCCAATGACTTCATCTTTAGCATTCTTGTGTTGGGTTGCCCCACGTAACAAGACTGCTAACTTTGTTGGCTCTGGTTTGGGAGGTATGGGCTTTCTTAATTTGACCTTGGATTGGGCCAACGTGACTTCTAATATTATGTTGTTGCCCTATTGGGTTCAAATCATTCAATTTATTGCATTTATCTTAGGTGCTTGGATCCTCATTCCAAGTGTCAAATGGGGTGGTCTTTCTCCAGGCTTTAAGGCTGGTTTAATGTCAAACAGTTTGTTCTTGAGTAATGGTTCGAAGTATCCTACGACTAAGCTCTTGACCAAAGATTTAAGATTAAACGAGACAGCCTATGAACTCTATGGTCCAGTTCACTTAGGTGCGCAAAGAGCCTGGAATTTGTTCTTTGACTATGCGGCTTATATCAGTGGTTTTGTTTGGGTCGTTGTCTTTGGATATTCATCCTTGAAGAGCTCTTTCCAAAAGCTCAAAGTATCATTCAAGAATAGAAAGGCTCATTCCGGTGCCCTTTCAATTAATTTGCAGTACACTGACAGATTAAATAAGTTGCAATCTGCTTACGAAGAAGTTCCCGTCTGGTGGTACGTTGTTTTGTTCCTTGGCTCATTTGTGACCTTGATGGCTATCTTTGGAAGTGGCCACATGTTCATGCCTTGGTGGGCATGTATTGTCGGTATTGCATTTGGTGCCGTTATTGTTACCCCGTTAGCTTGGTTATATGCTTTATCCAACTTCCAGTTGGCTATTGGTACCTTCAATGAGTTATTGTATGGTTACATGGTTCAAAGTTTGTCATCAAGACATCCTGCCGGTGCCATCACGTACGGGGCCATTGCTGGTGATGCTTGGTACAGAGCACAGTATATCTTACAGGACCAAAAGATTGGTCACTATATGCACTTGCCACCAAAAGCAGTTTTCTTTTCTCAAATTTTTGGAGAGTTGATCGGGGTTCCTATTAACTATGCGGCATTGAGATGGGTATTGAGTTCCAAGATGGAATACTTGAACGGTTCAAAACCAGATCCATTGCACCAGTGGACCGGTCAATCTATTGTCTCCTATCAATCCAATGCTATCCAGTATGTGGTTTTAGGTCCAAAGAGATTATTCCACAATTACCCAATTTTACCGTACGGTTTCCTTCTCGGTTTGGGATGTCCATTAATTTTATTTGCATTGCACAAGGCTTTCCCAAAATCGCCTTTGAAATTTAGATTGTGGAACACTACCGTGTTCTTTTCTAGTATGTCCACTTTTTACGGAAATCTTTCTACTGGATATGTTTCTCAATTTATCGGTGGTACCGTGACCATGTTCTGGGCTTTCCGTTACAAACATAACTTGTGGAAGAGATACAATTATCTTTTAGCAGCAGCATTGGACACAGGCTATAACTTAGCTGTCTTGTTAATTTTCATCATCTTTTCGCTGGGTAAAACGATTAATATGCCACATTGGTGGGGAAACAATGCTAAGAGTGTAGAGCGTTGTTTTGCAAATTAAGCACATATAAAGGTGGGACTTACTTCATTTCACGTTAAATATTTTTAATTCTATTACGATTATTGAGACCAAAAATGTAGAGTGTTGTAAAGTAGAATTGTGAACCCCTTGGTGTGTAATTAGTGATGCTGAATTTCAATCACTAAACATAACGAGAAATATTCCCGATATTGACAATGCGCTTCAGTCGCGCAAATGATTAAAAAAGACATTTCATTTTTAGAATCCCTTGAAATTTGCTCAAGTCGGAAGACAAACATTAAGCTTCTCTATTAGAAGATAATCTGTATGATGTTTCCTTGGTTTATATAGTAGGCTAATACCATGCTATATTGTTTTTATGACTGACACAAATGAAATATTTTGTGTCGCTTAATTTAGTTGACCGCAAGGTTTAAAAAAAGAATGGATATTTACTTGGCAACCACTAATAGTTTAAATTGCCCAAGCTTGAGAATCAAAGCCATTCAATGCCTGTTATACCTCTATTGGGCATTTAGTAATTGCAGAACGCCAGAGTTAGTAATGGTATGCAAGATTGTGATGAAATATACGCAAATGAGTAATTTTTTATATGGTAATTTTCAGAATGACAGTGTGTCTTGCTGATTAAACGATCCGACCCTAAAAATAAAACTTCGGAAAAATATTAAGCTAATAACTTCAAGTTATACAAGAAGATATGTATAACATTAGAATATTTCAATATTTTCTTGGATTTATAAATTCTTTAGATACTGAAAAACAGTTCTCTCTTGTTTAATTTTTAAAAAGATTGATAATTCACTGAGTTATTGGAGGTATAAGTTTTGCGGCATGGATCTAGTTTCGATTGCAAAAATCGGATCGATATTATCTGATAAGTAATTTGCTCTAAAACTACATCTGAATCAGCCACTCAGGACGACTAAAGATTTCTCCATGGTCGGAACTGATTTATCTGATTGCAATTGCCGGATCAGTTGATTTATATAAAAGACAATATCGTAACTAATTTCGATCAATTCTGATTACATATCAATTCAATCGTCTTTGACTAAATCAGGATGTATCTGAATGAGAAAATACAGAAAGATGTAACTGCCAATTTGGTGGAACCTGTGCTTTCAATAGAGGAGCCCAAGAAACGTGGAAGCTTAGATTACGATGAAGACGTTGAATCTGATTTTTCTGATTTAGATGGAAAGGATGAGGATGTCCTTCTACTACCACGAATTGTTAGGAATGTTGTTCCATTGGAAGATGACCCGACCATCCCTGTCCTTACCTTCCGTTACTTCCTCTTGTCCTTGATTTTTGTTGCTCCGGGTGCATTTTTAGGTACATTGAACTCATTTCGTTCTACGTCTGCAGCTTACTCCATATTCTTTGTTCAAATTGTTTCACACTGGTGTGGACTATTAATGGCGAAATATTTACCAGCTTGGAATATTGGTTACGGTAGGTTTAAATTTAACTTAAACCCAGGTCCATGGTCAATTAAAGAAACAGCATTAATTACTATTACGGCAAATAGTGGTGCTGCAAGTGGCTCAACTCTCAATCAAGGCATCGATGCTATTGCTTTGGGTGAAGTCTACTTCAATCAAATAGTCAATCCTGCTGTCGGTTTATTTTTCTTGTGGGGTATTGTCTTTGTGGGTTATTCATACGCTGCACTTGCTAGAAACTTCTTACTATATGATCCCCAGTTTGTTTGGCCACAAGCATTGATGCAAACTAATTTGTTTCAGTCCCAGAGAAAATCAGACTTGGATAAAAGATTAGGCAAGAAACAAATGAAAGTCTTCTTCTTGGTGTTGCTTGGTGTATCTGTCTGGCAATTCTTCCCAGAGTACATTTTTCCAATGACTTCATCGTTGGCTTTTTTGTGTTGGGTTGCTCCACGTAACAAGACCGCAAACTTTGTTGGTTCCGGTTTAGGTGGAATGGGTGTGTTAAATTTAACATTGGATTGGTCTAATATCACTTCAACTATTTTGGTGGCACCATATTGGGTTCAAGTACTTCAGTTTATTTCATTTGTTATTTCTGCGTGGATTTTAATTCCAGGTGCAAAATGGGGCAGTCTTACAGACTTTAAATATGGTATTATGTCTAATGGTGCATTTATGAAGAACGGTTCAACATATCCAACACAAAAATTGTTAACGAAAGATTTCACACTTAACCTTACAGCATATCATATGTATGGCCCAGTCTATTTGGGGGCTCAAAGAGCTTGGGACTTGTTTTTTGAGTATGCTTCCTATACAAGTGGTTTTGTTTGGGGAATTCTATTCGGGTTTGACATATTGAAATCAACTATCTCTAAGTTTCTCAAAGCCTGGAAGAAGAGTAGAAGAGAAAAGACTAAATTTGCTATGAACTTAGAGTTCGCTGACAGACTTAATAAGCTACAATCTGCTTATGAAGAAGTTCCATTGTATTGGTACATTACATTATTCTTGTGCTCTTTTGTTATCTTGATAACCATCTTTGGAAGTGGTCACATGTATATTCCTTGGTGGACGTGTATCGTGGCATTGATTTTTGGGTCACTTATTGTTACTCCATTGGCATGGTTGTATGCAATTACTAACTTTCAATTACCCGTTGGAAGTTTTAACCAATTCTTATATTCGTATATGGTTCAGAATATGAACCCAAAACGGCCTGCTGGTGGATTGACTTTCAGTGCCATTGCTGGTGAAGCTTGGTACAAAGCACAGTATATATTACAGGATCAAAAGATTGGTCATTACATGCACTTACCACCAAAAGCGGTTTTCTTTTCTCAGATTTATGGTGAATTAGTTGGCATTCCAATCAACTATGGTACCTTACGCTGGATTTTAAGCACTAAACTTGATTATATTAGTGGGAAAAAGAAAGACCCATTAAATCAATGGACAGGTCAACAACTTCAGGCATTTCACACAAATGCTGTGCAATTGATCATTTTGGGTCCTAAAAGATTTTATGGGAAATACAAGGTGCTTCCATTTGGATTTCTTGTTGGAGGTCTTGCACCAATTTTAATTTTTATTCTTCATAAATTATTTCCAAAATCACCATTGAAGTTTAGATTATGGAATGTCACCATTTTCGTTTCATCGATGAGTACTTTCTATGGTAATGTTTCTACTGGTGGCCTTTCCAAGATTATTGGAGGTACTGTTACAATGTTTTACGTCTTCCGTTATAGGCCTCGGTTATGGAGAAAGTACAACTACACGGTTGCAGCCGCAACAGACACTGGTTATAACTTGACGGTGTTGTTAATCTTTTTATTCTTTGCAGCATTCAAGACTACCTTGATGCCAAATTGGTGGGGAAACAACGGAAAAAGTGTTGAACGTTGTTTTGCATTGGAGAAGAAATAATTTCCTTTTAGCTAGATACTGCTGAATTTAATAAATGTTCCAATTCTCACTGGAAACCGAGAAACCAATTTTGGGTTTTTGCAACTTTGATTTTATTATTGTGACGTCTTTTACCCTTTAATTATTTTTTCTAAGTAAATTTGAAACTGGTGCGAATTTTCAACCTCAAACTTTTCATCTCAGTAGAACTAGAGACTTATCAAATAAACGGAAGATACGCCGGCTATGTCCCTTTTCAAAACATTTGAAGGGCTCTCGCGAGTTTTACAGAGTAACATTAGTGGTCAGAAGTCTTTGACACTTACTCAAATCCGTACAGCTACCAAGAGAGTATCTGGTTCCAAGACGAACAAGAATGATTCTGCCGGTAGAAGATTAGGTCCAAAGGCATACGAAGGGCATTTTGTTCAACCTGGCCAAATTATCATGAGACAGAGAGGTACTAAGATACACCCAGGTGAGAATGTCAAATTGGGTGTTGACCATACAATTTATGCTGTGGAACCAGGTTATGTTCGTTTCTACTTTGATCCATTCCATCCATTAAGAAAGTATGTTGGTGTAGCTTTAAAGAAGGAACTCAACTTACCAACTCCACATTTTTCACCAAGAGTGAGAAGATTCGGCTACGAAGAGATCACAGATCCAGTTAAGGCAAAGCAAGAAGAAGAGCATATGTCCAGAAAAGAATTTCTTGCCCAACCAGAAATAGAAAGAAAAGCCAAACAAGCTGAAGACTTAAAGCAGCAAATAATCTCTCAAAACAAACAATCGCTAAGAGAACTTGCAGAATTGAAAGAAGAAGATGTTGAATTGGTTGCGACAAGATATTATTACATTTCTCAATTTGTTAAAAATGGACAATCGTTGGAAGATGCCAAGGCACAAGCTACTTTTGACTACTTGTACAAGTTGAGATTGTCAGTGAAAAGAAGCGAATTGAGCCAGGAAGAATTTGAATCACAGAAGTCCAACTACTTGGCACAAGCTGCAATTCTCGATGTAACGGTTGATGTTGATGCCCAAGGAAAGGTTTGTAAATATTTGTCAACCGAAGAAAGATCGGCTAAGCAACAAGAGATTGTGGAAAACTTGAAGAAGAACTTCACCAAGGTTCTCACCAAACAAGAAAGATCTGAGGTTGCTGCTTTGATTGAAACAGCCGGAGTTTTCTTTGAATCAGAACAACAAGCACTCAAAGAACGTTTCTTACCAAAGGTTGTCCCAGTGACTGTTCCTGGGTCTGTTGTGACTGGAATTGATCCTGAAAACCCACCAAAGGATGTTATTGTTCAAAGAATTTTTGATGAATCTTCAAGATCCACCAAGGTTGTTGGAAGACCAAAGGAAGTCTTTAACTAATTGTAAATAGGAATCCACTTTAACGTATTGTAATAAAAACCAAGCCATTAAAAATGGTTCTAGGGAGTCGATTTTGTGCAATACACGTGAAAATTTTTCGAAGGAACAAGTGTTTACAAAAAAAATACCCTAAACAAATCGTGCTCGCGATAATTTCCATTAACTTAGAGAAAGACAACCTCCCCAACCTTCAGTAAGTTATTCAAAACAATGGATTTCTCTTCTTCTACATTCCAGGAGAACCCTGTATTCCAGCAGTTCAAAAAGATCGAAGTTACCTACCAGAAATTCTTGGATCAGTCGGTTCCTTTTACTTTATACAGATGGCTTAGTTTTGGTGCTGTTCTTAGTCTTTTCTTGTTGCGTATAGTCATGGCTCAAGGATGGTACATCATATGCTATGCATTGGGAATATACTTGTTAAACTTGTTTTTGGCATTCTTGACCCCCAAATTTGATCCTTCATTACAACAAGAATCCCAGAGCGAATCGCTTGAAGAAGGTGTCGAAGAAACTCCAGAAGAAAATGACGAAGAATTCAGACCATTCATCAGAAGATTGCCTGAGTTTAAGTTCTGGTACAATGCCGCAAGAGCTGTTACTTTGTCCTTGTTCTTGTCCTTTTTTGCCATCTTTGATATTCCAGTTTTCTGGCCCATCTTGTTGATGTACTTCCTTATCCTATTCGCGTTGACCATGAGAAGACAAATTCAACATATGATCAAATTCAAATACTTGCCATTTGACTGGGGTAAAGCTAAGTACAGAAGAGCCAACTAAATTCCTGTTGCAACTTGAAACAATAAAATGCCGACGTGCTACAAATTAAAGCCAAGTTCCAGAGATCCATTCGTTAATCTACTCAGTACCTACATTCCAAGAGAAATCTAATAATATTGAGTCTCATAAGACAAGAAAAGTGGTTCTTTGAATTTTGTTGGGCGTAGCAGGGCACTCACAATACACCATCACCACCACCATCACCTGCACCCCCTCTGCTTTAGTTTGCAAACCAAAAATCCAATTCTTTCCTCCTAATAGACATTGAACCTTTCTTATCCTCCTATTAGTAATCAACTAGTATAAATTAGTCCAATTCATGTAGACCATTCAGCACTGCCCGATGATCCAGAGCGGTACTGCTCGGAAAAAGTTGTCACGTGACTGTGTGTTCGTCCACCCTAAATTTAGTGTAAAATCACCAACTTATTCCCCCTAAATCTATCGGAAATCAATTGGACGCATAAATAACTGCTGAATCATGAGTCGTGCTGAGGTTGACTTGCAAATCAGTGTGAAGAAGGCTTGTAACAGTGATGAGGTTCCACCAAAAAGAAAACACGTTAGAGCATGTATTGTGTACACTTGGGACCACAAGAACTCGAGAGCATTCTGGAATGCTGTGAAGATCCAACCTTTACAGAGTGACCAGATTCCATTGTTCAAAGCATTGATCATGATTCACAAGGTTTTACAGGAAGGACATCCTAACACTCTTAAGGATGCCTACCGTAATCGTGATTTCATTAGTTCCTTAGGAAAAGTGTTTCCTTCTCAAGGAAACTCTTACGGAAGATTGATCAATCAGTATGATAAATTCATTCTTGCAAAATTGGACTTTCACAGAAATAATCCTGGCTTTAATGGGATTTTTGAGTATGAGGAATACATCTCCTTGCGAGCAGTCAATGATCCAAATGAGGGATACGAATCCATCCTTCAATTAATGGACTTACAGGACCTGATTGAGGACTTGCAGAAGTTAATTTTTGCCACTATACACCAAACTTCTAACAACTTGTGTAAGGTCAGTGCATTAGTTCCCTTGATTGCTGAATCTTATGGTATTTACAAATTCTGTATCTCCATGTTAAGGGCCATGTATCAACAGTTGGGTGCAGACGAAGCTTTATCTGTCTTATTTGATAGATTTGCCTCTCAGCACTTCCAACTCAGAGACTTTTACACTGATTGTCACGCAATCAAATTTTTGACAAGTTTGGTTACGATTCCTAGATTAACGAACAATTCTCCAAATTTGCAAGTTAATGAAGACGGTTCGGCTATTTCAAGACCACGATCTGTCGCTAACAGTAATGATACTACTCCGCAAGTTTCTACTCAGCCAACTGCGAATTTCGAAGCACCACCACCAACTGAGCTTATGTCTCAGCAAACTGGTGCCTATTTGCAACAGCAACAAGAAGAGCAGGAAAGAATACAGAATCAATTGGAATTTCAACGTCAACAACAATTGCAACAACAGCTTCAACAACAACAGCTCTTTGAACAACAGCAAAGAGAACAAGAAAGAAGATTCTTGGAGGAGCGTCAATTGTTACAAGCACAGCAAACCCAGCAAAACCAATCTCGTGTTTCTGAATTAGAACATGACTTATTAATGTTCAAGAATCAATATGATAATGATCAGCTGTTATTACAGCAATACGATTCTCGTGTGAAGACTTTGGAGACTGAATTACAAGCCTTCAACAATACCGCTACTCAGCAAATTGCCTCCAAGGATGAACAAATCAAAAACTTAGAAGAACAGGTAAGCAATTGGTCAAAGAAGTATGAAGCTTTGGCAAAGTTGTACTCTCAGTTGCGTCAAGAACACTTGAATTTGTTGGCTAAGTTCAAGAAGATCCAACAAAAGATTAACAGTGCTCAAGAATCTATTATGAAGAAGGAGAAGTTTGAGAAGGACTTGAAGGCCAAGACTGTCGAATTGGCTGATTTGATCCGCGAACGTGATAGAGCTAGGTTAGATTTAGACCGTGTTAAGGCATCCAAGGATCAAGAGATTGAAAAACTTCAAGCAGAAATCAGAGAATTGAACACCCAAGTCAATGAATCTGGTAAGTTGCAAACCATGAATTTGAGCAGCATTCTTGCCAAGCATGAGCAAGAAGTTTCTGAATTGAAGCAGCAATTAAATGATAGAGATTTGCATTTATCGAGCTTAGGAGGGGTTGACTTGCAAGAAAAGTTGAAGGAAAAGGAAATCGATTTGGAAATTGCACAGGAATCTTTAGATAGTGCCTTGAGAGAGTTGGCTATTTCTAAAAACGATCAGGACGATATTATTAACGCCCAGATTGATCAAATTTTGTTGCAAAACATTCAGAAACTTAAGAGCTTAATTGATATCTTCTTGAGCAACAACATCAAGCGTATTCAAGATTCCAAGCATGAACTTTCGTCACCAATGCAAGCCGGTAACTTGAACGCTTCTCCAGAATTCTTGTTGTCGATTATTGAACTTAGTTCGGATAAGGCAACAGATTTCGCTACTATTTTCAATAGTTACATTGCCGAGGGTACCCAGATTTATGAGAATGAATCTAGTTACTCGAATATTATCTTAACAAGTTCTGAATTAACCACTGCTATCAATGATATCATGTTGAATTCTAAGGGTATCACAAGAGTTATTCCAAAAAGTGATGAAGACAAGCTCTTGAATCTCGTCTCTTCAGTTTTGGATTCTACTGAACTGTATTTCACGGACTTGAAGTCAGATATCTTGGATCGTCTTGAAGATGACGATGACAAGATTGATCGTGTTATTGACAGCAACTTACAACTTCAAAATTCCTTACAAAGCTTAGGTAAGTATGTTGACAGTTTGAGAACTAAAAGTGGAATTAACTTTAGTGGCAATTTGGAGGCCTTGGTTTCTGACGAAATGGCACAGACAGCCCAAACTGTTACATCTGCTTCCAAGTTTTTGGATAGTCTTTTGAGTAATCCAAATTTGCGTGGTGGAGACTTAGAAGTTCATGAGGCAATTTTAGCTGCGGCAAAGGCCATCATTGATGCAGTTTCGCTTTTGATTCTTGCAGCAACTGAATCGCAGAGAGAAATTGTGAACAAAGGTAGAGGATCACAGAGTAGAACTGAATTCTACAAGAAGAACAACAGATGGACAGAAGGTTTAATTAGTGCATCGAAGGCTGTTGGTGGTGCTACAAATATCTTGATTCAGACTGCTGATGGTGTTCTCAAGGATACAAACTCGCATGAGCAGTTGATTGTTGCTTCTAATGAGGTTGCTGCTTCTACCGCGCAGTTAGTTGCAGCTTCGAGAGTTAAGGCAAACTTCACTTCAAAGACTCAGGACAATTTAGAAGTTGCATCCAACAAGGTTTCTTCTGCCTGTAAAGCATTGGTCAGCAAGGTCCAACAATATTTGACCAAGGAAGATGCTAGCAATGACATCGATCTTGGAAAGTTGACTCCATATGAGGGTAAGACTGTTGAAATGGAACAACAAGTTGAGATCTTGAAATTGGAAAACAAGTTAAGTGCTGCTAGAAAGAGATTGGGAGAGATTAGAAAACACGGTTACAGAGACGATGTGAGTGATGATGAAAAGTAAAGAATTTTATAGCCAAAATTGTATAATGAATACTATTTGATATTGTTTTGACCTATATCTGCTGTTTGTATTGTTAACAATATTCTATACCATATTAATATTTCTGATGTGATGGTGGAGGGTTTCTTGGTGGTTGGAATTGTTCAGAGGGTGCGTATGGGGGAGCTTCATCAGATACCACATTTTGGTATGATGGTCCATAAGTATTTTGTTGGAATTGAGGTTGTTGTGGTGCATTTGGTGGGATGTAAGGCAAGTATTGTTGGCCATTATTATAATATCCTGTTTGAGCAGTTGTATTGTAGTTTATGTTATTGTTAGCAAATTTCCCATTATTGTTGTGTCTCCCATTGACCATTCTAGTTATTCTCTTTCTATAAATGATAGCAATTATTGCTGCAATAACCCCACCAACAACAATAAGTGCTATCCACCACGGGACGCGCCTGTGTCTGTGCGTAGTATCACGCTTTTGAAATTGTTTGGATATGATTTCACTATACATTTTACAGATCTGAACACACCCACATTTTACCGAATACTTATACTATTCAGAATCATATTAATGCGGCTGTGGAGCTCTTGTGTATCATGACGCAACATTTTCTTGGCGTATACAGTACTGTCGCATTCATTAGTTTGGCAAACTAACTTACTGGTGAGGGAGCCTAAAGCCTCTTGGCGTCGTAAAAAAAAGAAAGGAAAAAAAAAAAGATAACTGGATATAAGAATGTGGTCGGGGGATAGTGTCTAGAATCCAATTGCGGAAAAGGGAGATTCTGTCTTAATGCAGATTGGATATTTGAGTTTTTTCTAAACTGTAACCTAGCGAACGATCGTTAGCCGACTCTTATCCCGAGAATGTTGTTGATACTTCATGAATAGTAGTCTAATAACTTCCGTATTACGTAATTTCGCACATAATATTTTTTTTCTACCTCCTGAATAATCAACCTCGATAAGTTATTATTACGGTTATCTCAAACCACATCAAAGATATTTTGACCATCAACAATACATATCAGATGCAATAGTTGGTAATCATTTAACACACGAAAAAAAAAGTCCTTTCAACAACTCTTGAACCGAGGATACCTTTAATTCCACTGTATTCTATTTCGACAAATAACGAAACCTGCCTATAATTTCGAGTTATTATTTAAAGTACCTGATCGACTATTCCAGATGAGTTTCTTCGTTGTTCCTTCGGTTTCATATCAAACTCAACAGAAGTTAAATGAACAGAAGAAGCAATCAAAGAAGAAGAAACACTCCAAGAAAAAGAGATCAGCTAGTGAATCGACTGGCTCGTCAGACAATGCTTCCATAATATCGCTGGCGACAACATCTACCCAGAACTCCTACAAACGAAATTTGAATTCCAGCCATATGCCATCAGTATCAACCAATGCTACAGCTCCATTCTCAGATTTTCAGGATGAAAAGAAATCCTTCTCGGGTGTTGCAACTAGGTTAAAGAAGTCCATTTCGAGTGAGAACCAAGGTTTTCAAAAAAGTTCTGAAGAAGAAGACTTAGATACTACTTTCCCCAAGTTCCGCAATGATTCAGGTGCAACACCAATATCAAACTCACCTACTATGGGACATTTGTTTGAGAGGCGTAATAGCTCGGTGAGCTCTACTCAATCACACAACAACAATTCATTACCATTGCCCAGTAAATCACATTCTGCCTCAAGATTTTCAAGGAGGCAATCCACTCCGTTCCCAAGAGCTTCCATGACAGGCCAATCACATCATAATTCCCTGGAACAACTTCCGACACTACATGATGGTGTGCAAAATCTGCCACAAAGTCGTACGCCACAGGACTCCCCAATGGAATTGTCACAATCAAATAAAGAAACAACACCAAGCACATCCCTGTATTTCTCAACAGATGCTTCAAAACAAAGACCGTCGATTGCCTCATTCAATTCTGAGAGGCTGCACTCCATCATATCTGTACTCCCAGATATCTTTAAGCCAGCTTATAGAAACGAGTTTCCTCAAACTTCCAAGACCAAAAAGATAGAGTTACCCCATTTTCAGCCTTCTATAAGTAAGGCTACATTGAATAGTAAGGAAGGAATGGAATCTTCTTTGTTATCCTCGCTGTTTCAAATTTTCAGATTTAATAATTTCCTTGATATCTTGAGTGATGACCATCAAACGGACCCTATCAACTTTGCTAATGTTAGGCATCATTCAATACAAAAGTTTATCATGCGTCATGGTAACAGCAAACTCATAAAGGAAAGGGGCCAGGCAGCCCAGCATTATGATATTCCGTATTACGAAAGCCTCTTGGCTTATGAATTATTATGCCTCAAGACATTCTTGGGAAATCTCATTAGGAAGAGATCACAAGAATTGAAAAGATACCCGATCAAGTTTAGTGAGGAACTACTTCAAGTTACTTTAACTACTTATGTCAAGTATGTTATTTCATTACCGGATGATGTTGATAGGGCACAGCTTGAGGTGCATGATATGAGCCATTACGAGTATAAAGATCTCTTCAATAGAATTGGGGACTCCTTGTATAAATTGAAGAAAGAAGAGAGCGGAGATACAGCTGATGATATTGAAAATGAATCAAAGAATAAGATCAACGAACTACTACAAACCATCACGAAAGTATGTTATGAATACATCCTTCTTGAAAAATACCACATCCAGATTTTAACCAAATTTGGAAATAACTCAATAATTGAATTAAAAACATTGAAGAAATTGTTTGCAATGTACAAACAGAACGTCAAATCAGGAAATTCAGAACAGCTAAAGGTATTATTCTTCAATACTGGTTATAGTTCCCAGTACGTCTGGTTTTTAAGCTTAACAGTTCCATTCGTGAAAGTATTTGAAACAAGCATTTATTCAGAAAACGAGAAACTTATTAATGATGATGAATTGTACAAGCAAGTTGAAGGTCAAACGATCAAGAGAGACTTTAAAGCTTCTGATGAAGAGTTATTTGAATCTTATACCAAAAAATTGTACTTGAATAATTTTGATGATTTCAGAAAGATGTCCCCGCTGAAATTGGTTCGCTTGCACAGGTTGCTCGATAACCAATCACCAAAGTACAAACATGTCAAGCGGCATGAGATATCCGATCCTTCCGCAGTATTCAGTAACAAGCCGATGAACTTGGAATATTACGATGAATCTCTTTCAACGATGCAATCGGATACTTTTGAGCTTATCCAGTCGAGAGATTTAATGTTGCAGGTGACTACCCATAACTTGAAGACTGTGCTACGTGAATTCCATCGGATTTTAAAAACTGGAGGTGTTTTGGAACTTCCTTTAATTCAACTAGGAAATGATGAGATGAAGAGATACATTGAGAGTCACTTTGATCGAAAGTCTCCTAATTCTAATCATCGTTGCAATTTAGATGAGCTTGATTTAAAATGTCATCTTGGCATTGTTCCTAATTTTCTTGATATCTTATTAACTGAGTTGGATACTCTATTTGGTAACGGAAATGTCAAGTTTAGTTTTATTTTATTGAATTCGAAGGATCAGGTTAATGATTTCCTTTTCAAACATATAAGCATTACAATGTATTCGATGGTGGGAAAATTTGATGAATATTGTTCAAAGTTCAAGGAAGCGGAGGACTCGGGTTCTGACTTGAATAATAGTGAACGTGTACATTATTATATTCATATCAGAGCTGAAAAAAAGTAATTATTAAAATTTTTTAGAACTATATACTTTTACACATTTCACACTAAATGGGTCTTTATAGCATTTCAGTATAATCAATCAAAGCAGCATCCTGAAAATAATAAAATTTTATGGTTGTGAGCCCTGACAGATCCTGGTCCTGCATAATTTATTTGAGTCATAGCTAGAAAAGCTGTTCAAATAGTGCGATAAGATTTGAAAAATCGATCACAAGAGACAACTTTTTAACCATGGTTAAATCCGTTTTTGTAATAGACGTTGAAAGTGGAAACTTACAGTCATTATGCAATGGTATTAAAAGAATTGGAAGTTATGAGATTGTGTATATTCACAATGCTGAAGAATTTGCTCAATATGACAGCCAGATTGAAAAGTTGATCTTTCCAGGTGTTGGAAATTATGGACACTTTGTAAGACAGATTAACGAAAGAAAATTAGTCGAACCTATCAGAAAGTACATTGAGAGTGGCAGAGACCTTATGGGAATTTGTGTTGGTTTGCAAACCTTCTTCACTAATAGTGAGGAATCTCCAGAGTTGGAGTATCAAGGTTTGGGCTATGTGAATATGGGATTGTCTAAGTTTCAAAAGGATGATCCAATTTTTCTTGAAAAGGGAATGATAAAATCAGTTCCACATATTGGGTGGAATAGCATAGACGAATTGAAAGTTGGTGATGAAAAACTCAGCGATAGTCAATCTCTCTATGGGATCAATGTGATGAACAAGTATTATTTTGTCCATTCCTATGCGGCAATCCTCAAGACCCCCGAAGATCACAAGACTATTGAAGAGGCTGCCAAAAATGGATGGGATTTTGCTTTCGCTTCGTATGGTTCAGAAAAATTCTTAGCTGCTATCTCGTACAAGAACTTCTTCGCAACTCAATTTCACCCAGAGAAATCTGCGCTTGCGGGTTTGAAAGTTATCAAGAGCTTTTTGGAAGGTACCCGGCTGGCGGAAGTTACGGCCACTGACTTCCAAAGAAAGAAAGGTGTTGAAAGAACACTTGGTGGTCTTACTAGAAGAATTATTGCATGTTTAGATGTTAGAGCTAACGATGATGGCGACTTGGTAGTTACTAAGGGAGACCAATACAATGTTCGTGAAAGCTCAGAATCAGAAACCGGTAAAGTTAGAAATCTTGGAAAGCCAGTTGAGCTAGCCACTAGGTACTATGACCAAGGTGCCGACGAAGTTACCTTTTTGAATATTACTTCGTTCCGTGATTCTCCAATAAAAGACTTACCAATGTTGGAGGTTTTGAGAAAGGCAGCGGAGACTATCTTCGTCCCCTTGACTGTCGGTGGAGGTATCAAGGATTTGGTGGACCCTGTTAGTGGGGAACATGTCCCAGCCGTGAAGGTAGCAGACTTATATTTCAAATCGGGTGCAGACAAAGTCAGTATTGGTTCCGATGCTGTTACAATTGCCGAGGAATATTATGCTAATGGAAAGCAAAAATCGGGCAAATCCTCAATTGAAACAATCTCTGCAACCTTTGGGAATCAGGCAGTTGTTATTTCAGTTGACCCAAAAAGAAAGTATATCTCAAATCCTTCTGAAACGAAGATGCTGGTAATTAAAATAGAAGACCCTGCTAGATATGGGCCAAATGGTGAACAGTATTGCTATTATCAGGTGACTTCTCAGGGAGGCAGAAAGACCCATGATTTGGGTGCATTAGAGTTGTGTACTGCTTGTGAAGATTTGGGAGCAGGTGAGATACTTTTAAACTCGATAGATCACGATGGATCTAACAAGGGTTATAACTTAGAATTGTTGAAACAAATTAAAACTAATGTGACCATCCCAGTGATTGCAAGTTCTGGTGCTGGTAATCCACAACATTTTGAAGAAGTCTTTGGGTTGGAATGTGGAATCGATGCCGCGTTAGGCGCTGGATTGTTCCACAGGGGAGAATACGAAGTGAATGATGTAAAAAGATATTTGCAAGATAAAGCAAATATGGAGGTAAGGTTAGATGACAAAGTTGAGTTGTAAAACGTAAATATTTCACATAGAATCGAAGTAATTCCGATGCAATTTGCTGTATGCGTTTCCTAATATTTTGGTTGTTACGTCATGATGAAGTTTTTCGCAAGCCGTTCATGAGCACAATTATCGAAGATTCAAAACCACAAAGTTAATTGCAAATCAAAAATCTAGAAATATAGTAACCAGTACAACGCAACTATGAATAACAATGGACAGAAGTTTCTTGATTGGAGAGCCGTTGTCAAATTCTGTGAGTCCTATTGAATCAGACGTTGAGAAGGATTCTCTTATTTCTCGAACAACATCGCAGAAGCTAGGACAGTCTCCTATTTTTTCTAATTTATCACATCTTTTTACAAACTTGAGAACCAACGATGGAAAAGATACATCTGGAAGTCCAGAGAGCCGAAGCGTCATTAAGAAGCTATTACATTTAGATAGATCCTCAGATGATCTATCTGTTGTGGGCAGAACCAACACTAATTCATCTGGCAAAATTTCATCCATTCCCACAGACTCCGATGCTTGTACATATGATTCGGAACTCTTAAACGATCAAGATAATACCTTCAAATCTCAGGACGGACAATTCCGAATCCCTTCCATATTGGTAACGGAAGGTCTACCATTACTTAAGGTGTCTCAAAAATCAAAGAAACGAATCCTATTTAAATTGGACCCATCTGTGTTCAAGCTATACTGGCTGAATGCTTTTAATACCACTTCACTTTCTACTTCTAGTAGCAAGCAAAGATTGATACTGCCTACTGTTATTCACATATCAAAAACAAAGGTATATGAATTTTCCTTTGATGATATCAAAAATGTTATAACACAAACCGACGCCAGTCCATACAGAGAAGAACTATGCATTTCTAAAGAGTTTGAGAATCAGTGGCTTACAATAATTTATTTCAGTCATAAGAAAGGAAAGCTAAAAACATTACATCTTGTTGCAGATACAGCTCATGACTTCAAACGTTTGTGCGCAGGGATTAACAATTTAAGATCATTACGAGAGGAGCTTTCTAAGGAGTTTTCAGAAAGCCTCAGCGATATTGATGATGTCCAAAAAGATATGATTATAAGTAAAGCATTGGGAGATAACGAAAAGCAAGTTCGAAAATATTTGGCTTTCAGCGATGTCTTGAAGTATTCTAAACGACTCAACATTAACATTAACTCCAAATATTTGGAGACATTATTTAATCAGGTAGCTACCGGTGAAAGTAAAACCTTGGATTTTGGTGATTTCAAAAAGTTCATATCCTTACTCAAGTCTCGACAGGATATCTTGGAAATATGGAACTCGATTTGCGGAAATGAACAAACTATGACATTTGAGGTATTCAAGAGGTTTATCAAAGAATCGCAGCAAGAAACCTTTGATGACGATACATTACACAAGACATTTTTACGATTCAGTGCTGACAAGAAAGGTAGCTGGATCCCCGAAAACTTGAACAACTTTTTGCTATCAAAGAACTCCTATCCATTGGTAAGCATTGACGAGGATCCTTCATATTACGATCATCCATTGAATGAGTACTTTATTTCATCTTCTCACAACACATATTTAATTGGTCGCCAGGTTGCAGATAATTCATCGGTTGAGGGCTATATCAAATCGCTACAGCGCGGTTGTAGATGTGTTGAAATTGATGTTTGGGATGGTGTTAATAATGATAATCTGGATGATGGAGAACAAAAGCAGAATGAAAGTGAACCAGTCGTGAGCCATGGGCGTACATTTACAACTGCTATATCATTCACTAATGTTATCAAGACAATTAAGAAGTATGCATTTGTCTCATCGCCTTATCCACTAATTATTAGTCTTGAAATACGCTGCAGTATTAGCAATCAATTGAAAGTAGTTGGTATTTTGAGGGATATTCTTGGTGATGTTGGTTTATTCTATCCTTTTGACAACTCAGTTACTCTACCATCCCCGCTGCAATTAAAACACAAAATTTTACTAAAGGTGAAAAAGACTAGCTTCATAAATGAATTTGGTGAAAGGAGCAGTTCCATGAGCTCTACTACGTCGACTACTACATCTTTCAGTGAAGATAATGGCAATGGAAGGAGAAGTTCATTTACGCTAAGAAGAAAAATCCGAAAATCCCAGGTGGTTGATGAGCTTAGTGCTTTGGGTGTCTATGTTCAAGGGATTAAATTCAGAAACTTTTCTTTGCCTGAATCCAAAACTTTCAATCATTGCTTCTCTTTAAGTGAAAAGGCTATTAATTCCATGTTAAAAGATGATACAAAAAGACTTTCTGTTGACAAACATAACCGAAGATACCTTATGAGAATCTATCCATCTAAATTCAGAATAAAGTCGTCCAACTTCCTTCCCATAAATTACTGGACACATGGTGTTCAAATGGTTGCCACAAATTGGCAGACTTATGATTTGGGCCAGCAGATAAATGAATCATACTTTGAAGGTGTCAAGAAGAAAGGATATGTCTTAAAACCAATTTCTTTGAGAAAACCAACACTAAAGTCAATGAGGTTATTAAATCTGAAACCGAATCAAATCAAGATAAGATTCAATATCCGGATTATTAGTGCACATCAAATTCCAAAACCTAGAGGAAATGAGAAGGCTACTAATCCGTTTATATCTTTTGAAATACTTGGTGCTAATAGTATTCACTGGGATCATCCATATATGGCTCGTGGAAGAACTTCAGTGGTATCGGAAAATGGCTTCAATCCGATATGGAATGATGAGTTTAGTGGATTGGTTACATCCAGTAATGATTTTATCTTCATTCGATTCACGATAAGCTCATCGGCATCAAACTTAGAAGAAGAAGATGCGACTACGATTGGTATTCTTGTTGCTAAGTTATCCTATCTTAAGAAGGGATATAGATATTTGCCTATTAACGATTTACTGGGTGAGGAGTTGATCTACTCATCCTTGTTCGTGAAAATCGGCTACAGTTATATCACATAGTGGAGTGCATTTAATTTTTTTTTTTTTTTTTTGAAATTTTTTATTGAAGATCATCTCTCCTTTCATTGCAAAACTAGCTCTCATAATAAACTAGGGAAGAGTCCATACGTAAGAGTATTCAGAATGGGAAAGATTTCTGTTAGTGACAGCAAGGGAAAACAACGCCACAATCCGTTACATAAGGATATTACTAGCCAAGGAGGTAACTTGAGATCTACTCCAAGAGCATCGCAAAAGTCATACAAGGAAGATGAAGGATACTTAGATGCTGCCACTTCCAGAAAAATCTTACAATTAGCTAAGGAACAACAAGATGAGTTGGAAGAAGAAGAGATAGGTTCTGCATCTGCTCCCTCATTTGGTGAATCGTTCAGAAGACAAGAAATAGAAGAATATGTTGAGGAGGAGGATGACGATGAAGAATACTCCGATCTTGAAGAAGAAGTCTACGAAGAAGAAGAAATTGAAGTCGATGAGAAGGATGCCGAATTATTCAACAAATACTTTCAGAGCAATGGTCCTTCTGGTGGCTTAGGCCAATCCTTCAACTTGGCTGATAAGATCATGGCTAAAATTCAGGAAAAGGAAGTTCAAAAGGAATCTGGAAACAAGCAAGTTGAAGGTGTTATGTTACCTCCAAAGGTCATTGCTGCATACGAGAAAATCGGTCAGATTTTGTCTACATACACACACGGAAAGTTGCCAAAATTGTTCAAAGTCTTGCCAACCTTGAGAAACTGGGAGGATGTTTTATTTGTTACCAATCCTGAACAATGGACACCACATGCTGTTTATGAGGCAACCAAGTTATTTGTTTCCAATTTACAAGCCCCAGAAGCACAGAAATTTGTTGAATCTGTTTTGTTGGAAAGATTCAGATCTTCCATTGAAGATTCTGAAGACCACTCATTGAACTACCACATTTATAGAGCATTGAAGAAATCCTTGTATAAACCAGCTGCATTCTTTAAGGGTTTTTTGTTACCTTTGGTTGATTCATACTGTACTGTGAGAGAAGCTACTATTGCTGCATCGGTTTTAGCTAAGGTTTCTGTACCAGTCTTACATTCTTCTGTTGCATTGACCCAATTGGTTCAGAGGGAGTTTAAACCCTCTACAACGGTTTTTATTAGAGTTTTGATTGAAAAGAAGTATGCTTTGCCATATCAAACCTTGGATGAGTTGGTTTTTTACTTCATGAGATTTAGAAATGCCGCGCAAGATATGGATGCCATGGAAGCCGATGACAATGAAAAGGGACCACAATTACCTGTTGTTTGGCACAAAGCATTCTTGGCTTTTGCACAACGCTACAAAAATGATATCACTGATGACCAAAGAGACTTTTTACTCGAGACTGTTAGACAACGGTTCCACCAGGGAATTGGACCAGAAATCCGTAGAGAGTTGTTAGCAGGCAAGCCAAGACTTGTTGCTGAGACCCAAAAGGAAGCTACTATGATTGATGCCTTTTAATAATTAAGAAAGGTGTTACGTTATTTTATTTCCATCATTGTGTAGTATAGTATCAATTATGAGATTAGAAGTTCAACTAATTAAAAGAAATAATAGAGAAAAAAATTGAAGTTATGCTTAAACATGCAAGTGTTCATCTGAAGTTCTATGTCTAGCGTCGTCGCATAATTTATCATAATCAGCGTATAAGGCATAGTAACTTTGGATGGTACCAATTAAAGTTAATGCCACGGTACTCCCGATCCAAAGCCCGTGAAGCGAACCTTTCATTGGAGAGAAAAATGACAAGTAAATTGACATTGGAATACCAACGACATAGTAAGAAAGCAAATTGACAATTCCACCAATCTTGGTTTGGCCCTGACCTCTTAAACAACCAGCTGAGTTTGCATTCATTGCATCGGAGATTTGCATTAACGCAATAAGCCACATAATCTGACTGACAGTACTGATCACATCCTCGTCATCAGTAAAGGCTTTAGCAATTGGTCTTTGGAAAATGTATAAAGCTAAGAAGTTCAAAATTGAAATAACCAAACCAAAAACAATTGCAACTTGTGTCGAAGTCTTGGCCGCATGACCTAATCCTGCTCCCAAAAAGTTGGCAATCCGGGTGGATGCCGCAATACCAATTGCAAATGGAACTTGGTAAGTCAAAGAAGCCATTGTAGTACCAATCGATTGAGCAGCAAGTTGGATTGTCCCCAAATATGATGCCATCAATGTCAAAATTTCGAATGCTAAGAATTCCGCTTCTAACATAATTAAGCCAGGAATAGCTAATTGGGCCAATTTACCCCAAGCAGTAAATGCATCTTTTATATTCAAACCTCCCCAACATGATAATGGATGTAATCCATGGGGTGTATGCTCCGGTTTAACCAAGAATACCGTGCAAATGAACAACCCAATCGCCATCAACCAATAATTAATTGCTACTGCAATAGGAGCACCAAGGTAGCCCAAATGTTTAACAAAGAAAAAGTTCATGATCAAATTTGAAGGTGCTGCAAACAACAAAACGTAAGTCGAAATATGATAAATACCTTGTGCTTGCAAGAATCTCTTGCCACATTCGAATGAAATATAGGCAGGAATACCAAACGCGATATATCTTAGATAAACTGCAGAAAGCTTTGCTGTCTCCTTGTCAGGAACAATAAGACAAATCAACCGATATCCAAAGAATATCCAGACAATAAGAACTGGAATCATTACAGCAATAATTAATGCTGTACACTTTTGCAAGTATGCTCCCACCATAGTATACTTTTTGGCACCAAATGCTTGAGGACACAAGGTGTCCAATGCAGTGGCAATACCCTGGATCGTAGCATAACCAGTTATGTTAGCTGTCATAGCACCCATGGAAACAGCTGCCAACTCAGTAGCCCCTAAGTGACCGACAGTGAAAACAGAAACTGTTGAAAGTGAGTTTTGCAAAAGAAATGTAGTGACTAAGGGAATAGAGGCTCTAACAAGAGACTTTAATTCAATTGACCAAGTAGTTTCCTCTAACTTCTTATTCACTACTGCACTTTCGAATGTGTCGCGTACTTCATCTTCGGTGTCTGCAACGGGTATATTGTGGTCCCTCAATAATTCTCTCTCTTCTTCAATTAATTCCCTTCTAATACTGGAGTTTCGACGATTCTTAAAGGATCCTCCCAATAATGGCTGAGTTTCATTGGTCTGACCTGCGAATTCATCAGAGGCATCGATATCATTGTTATCGGGAGATGCTTTTAGAAAGTCCGATGGAACAAATAAGCCACCCTTACCAACAGAACCATATACAACAGAAGCTCTTCTCTGTGTGTTCGAATGTGTAAACTGGTGTGATCTATCAGTGTTTGTCATTGTTTAAAATTCTCTCGTCTGAGAGACGGCTTTGGCGATAAGGAATTTTAACAGAAAACTTCTTTCTAAACCCTTCGTGAAAAAAAAAAAGATAGAAAAAAGTTCATTGCTAATAATCGCGGGAAATGCAAATAAGGCACGAAAATTCCATACTCTTACAAGCAAGGGAATATTAAAATAGGTGAACCCTCACTATCTTTTAAACATTACTTATTCATTATATATTATTACACTATATAATATTATACAAGTTACATGCCTGAGAGAAAGCTCGAAGTAAACTTTCAGATCGTAAATCATACTTCCAGATGAATTTGAAACCACATTAGACATGTGGCTCTAATAACAAACTAGAAGGTAACTTTAATTCTGCTCGCTAATGTTGGATAAAAGTTGTGCTAAGCATCTCTTCGTAGCGAGATCATCTTGCAAGATCAACGAGAATGTACCATCCCTTAAAGGTTCAGGTAAAATATTAGCTAAAGCTTTTCTTGCCTCCAAGTTATCAGATAAACGCATGTAGCATCTTACCACATGTTTTAATAATCTCCCTGAACTACTAGAAGTTTGCTGTGGGTTTTGGTTGTTGGAGGTGGCACTCAATTGATCAATCATTTTTGATAACACGGAAGCAACAGTATGGAAACGCTCATAAGTCGTACAAATATAGGATAATCCCTGGTCATCTAACAAAATCTTCTGCAAGATGAAGATAGCAACAGTTTTTGAAAGTTCCGAAGAAATTTCCATAATGTTCAAGCATAAAGGAACAATCTCAGTGGTAAGCAAAAACTTGATCACTTCTGGTGTGTCGTTTTTAACCAAAGCACCAATGACTCCCAAACTTGTTAATCTTAAATATTCAAAGGACCTCTGTCTAGCATTGGTAGACAAGAATGGATACAAATACAAAGGAAGATTAGCATTCAAAAATAAACCTCTTGTTTGGATATTGGATGCTACACATTGAAGTAGAGCCAACGCATTGCAAACCCGATTGGAGATAGAAGCTGTTAGTACGTGAGGGGTCAAGTATGGATATACTGAAATAATCTCTTCGAGCAAGACTGTCATTACACCAAATGAGTTCCATAACACCAATGCTAAATCGTCATATTGTTCTCTTTTCTTTCCAAGTTCTAATAAGGCTCTTTCACGATTAGTTCCTTTGACCAACTCGGAGATCCATCGATAGATTTGTTCATCGTTTAATGCCTTACTAGGATGTGTTCCAGCTACAATTCCTGCTTCATCTCCACTCTTTTGGGGATTTTTTGGAACTGCTGGTCCTTGTGAAGCGGTGCTGTACATTTTTTGACTAGTAAAGAGTATCTAAGAGTATCGTTCTAATATGCTCGTCCATTCAAGAGTCTACATTAAATTCACACTGATTTGGTCACGTGAAGAAATTACTACTATACCTTGCACAAAATATCGAACGGAACTTGCATGTGTTTCAGAAATGTTAAGTATCCCTTTTATTATAAGATAGTAAATACCAAGGTCGACTTTTCTTGTCGTGTGAATATTTAGAGATGCTTTGCGTGATTGTAGTTCATCTAGCCTTCTCTTCAAGCTCAAGAACTCCCTGTTGTAATGTAGGGTGATGCGTGACATTTCTGACAAGAAGCACTGTTCTCCAAACAGAGAAGCCCTTCTAAAATGAATCATGGTTTGTCTTTCAAAATCACGCTCACAATCAGTCTAGTTTGGAACTTGAAAGAATCGTTTGAATGAAAATTATTTTGAATAAAGATGATCAAATTAATTGAATTTTTGTCAAATTTTAAGATTTTTTAGAAATTACTAGAAGCTACATATTGTTCTTTTTAGCGATATGTTATATCATCTATTCGTCGATTTCATCGTACTTGTCAATACGGTCCTCGGCTTTGTCTTCATCTTCAATCTTGACACCACCACTAATAGAAAACTGACCCCCGGCTCCAATTAATTGAATATCATGAGCCTTGGTGGCTGTGTTCACTATACGAGTCGGCTTTTCAACGTCTTCATCTAAGGGGCCCAATCCTGGAGCATAAGTGTCCGCAAAGCCCCAAGCATAGACAAAGCCATCATCTGTAACTGCAAATGAGTGGTGGGATCCAGCACCGATGGCTTTAATCTTTATACCATTATTCTCCTTAGAACCGAACTGAAGTTTCGTAGGGATCGGAACAGATCTAACATTGCCATGTTCATCCTTGTAAATACCTTCTGGTAATTTAGACTTGGGGATACCTACTTCCTTCATATCATATCTTCCCCAAACGTAAACTTCACCATCTTCTGTCAAGGCCAAAGTATGGTGCTCACCAGACGCAATCTCTGTAATCCTCTTACCTGACAAAGTTTCAATAATAGTCGGCTTAGTAATCAATGACCCATCTTCCAATTCACCATTATTATCGGTCAATGCACATTGTCCGAACTGGTTCAATCCCCAAGCATAAACCTTATCATTATGGTCAATGGCGAAACAATGAAAATCACCACTAGCAATGTACTTGATATTATACAAACCAAACTGCTGAGGTTCCAAAGCACGGAATCTATGTCTCTCCAAGACACGACGACCTAACTGAAACTGTTGGCCATTTCCCCAAGCATATACAATTCCTTTTGAGTCTAATGCCAACAAGTGATCCTTACCAGCAGCTAATTGTACAATATTCTTAAGCTCTTTAATTTTAAGGGGTGTTCTCTGCAACTTGATTTCGTTTCTCAAGAATCCCAACAAACCTTCGTTGCAACGGAAACAACCCCAAGCATAGACATCACCGTTATCATACAAAACTGCACTCAAATTGTCAGTTGCAGCTAACTGAATAATTTTTGCCCCCTTGAGTTCGGGTAAATTCTCTACAAGACCTGGCGTTGATTCGGCTTCATTCAAATCACCGTCTTCATCGTCAGAATCTTCGGAGTTTGCGTCTTTCAAGACTTCAGTTGCATTAGTCGTATCTCTACCCAATACACCACTGTCATTACCTCCCCAAGACCAAAGCTTGTTATGTCCATCCAAGGCCAACGTGTGCATACCACCTGCGGCAAAATCCACAATTTTGGTACCACCCAATTTCTCTTCAGTCAAGAAAGGGTTCAATCTTGGTCTTTTGACTTCCTTCGTTTTTGCAGAAGGTCCCAAACCTAACTCGCACATTGAACCTGTACCCCAAACAAAGATATCAAGAGGCTGCGTCTTCGGTTTGATCTGTTCATTCAAATCGGGAAGTTTTGAATAAGAATGGAGAATGAAAGAAGATGTAGCTCCTGACTTCTGCTTTTTCGTACCGTTTGATTGGCCATCAGCCTTTCTCTTCCTTTCCAATGCCACCATAATTGATATCACGAACCAGAAGTGGATAAATACTTTTTGTTGTTATTCGTAAGAATTATCTACTTGCAGATCTCACGATGCGACGATGTTAAGAGTGTCGTGAAATGTCGTGAAATGTCGGCTCTACTTGTGTGATAAATTGCGTGGCTGACCTTTTTTCCTAGATGACTTTACAAGCGAGACAGGTATTAAGATATTGATTGAAATGGTGAAAAACAAACCTAAACCCATGGGAAATCTCCACTATTTAAATCTAATTCGGGGTATTTAATGGGTTATTACCAGGGAGGGCATATCCCTGACCCCTTCTATAGCTCCATTTACTCTTCGCCTCGACAAAGAATCTGGCATACGACTGAATCAAGTAGCCCAAAGATCCAACAGTTCTGAACAAGGACAAAAGGGCAACAGTCCATAAGATAAAAGCCAAGTAAACATTTTTACTTGTTTCTCCCGGTTTGTAAACCTGTAACATAGTCATTATGAAAACTAAGTTGCAAACCAACCAAAGTAAAACTACCCTGGTACGGACATCTTTAGCATAATCTTCTCCATCGATCTCTGTAGGTGCTTCACGAGCAGCATGGACCTTCTTGTTAGTTCTCTTTGCTCTGATATTATATAAAGTTTCGAGATAAACTTCATCGACATTGACATCGACAACAACAGCTTCAAATTCACCCTTATCATTCTTTTCAATAATATATTGATTAGTTTTGTCCTCCTTAGGATTATTGTCCCCTTTTGTACCCCATGAGACATCATGTGTGTTGCAAAATGCAAAGATTTGCAAGGTACATGTGTAAGAAGGAATCATCAAGAAGTATTGAATGGAACATGTGACCATATGCCATGGGTCCAAGTACAAGATAGACATCAATGTGTACATCCCATAGGTAGACAAGAGAGATATCACAATACTAATAAAGACATAAGTATTTGAATTACCCACACCAAACTGTTTAATCGAATTAATCACAAACCAGAACCCCACAATTAACGCATACAAAGCGCAAACCGTAAGCAAGATTATTAATGTTTTGAATATATTTTTGGAAGCTTGTGGTCTGTTGCCGATCGAGACAACAAATAATGAAGTCAAAACACAAATGCAAAGATAGTTGAAAATTGTAAAGATCCAAAAGCCACCATTATGGTCAATGGTTTTAACTGAAACCAATGATCCTGTTAAGAAGTAAAAAGTCAAGTAAAAATTACTCAACGAAAAGAAAGAGAATATCAAGGTGATCAACTGATAGACGAATTCAACGTGCAACCAAAATTTTCTAGCATATGAGTGATCGGTTGCCCAAATCTTATTTGCATGACGAAGAGAATACAATGCTGCAAAAAATGCACCATTTATCCATCTTCTACGCTGCGACAAGAATTCAGGAATGGTTTCTGGAACGTCTGTCTCACCAGTTGCCAGTTTGACAAACTTCAATACCCAGTTATCATTTCTCTTTGAAACCAACTCCCAACACAAAATACGATCTTCTGCCAAGTACATGTTTGCTTCGAAGAAATTAGTCTTACTATTTTTCTTTGCATCATGATGCTTATCATTTAACAAATCTTCACCCTTGAAATATGCTGCTAATGGACCAGTGCCATCATCATGGTTTTTTAATGCAATGTAACGATAGGCCGACAAAGCACCTGGTAAGACTGAGATATAACCAAACAAAGATTCCAAAGGTTTGTCTAAAATGTTTGACATTTTGTACTCGAAGTTTTGAGAGGCAACTAATGGATTAGTAAGATTGATCCAACCTTTTCCTTTGATTGCCTTAATTTCTCCAGCAGCTCCTGCTACGTTAGAATCTCTGTCAAAAGCCTTCCATAAGTTGTACACAGCATGGTTGTCTGGTTTAGTTCCAACATCTAACAACACAATCACATTTGGGTCCAAAATTGGACAGAAAGCGTTAAACAACCATCTATGAGAGTTAATTTTCTTCTGATTTTTCTCTTTCAAACAAAACAACACCTGAACTGGCGCCAAATTCTTCTCATCACCTTTGAATTTCAAATTTTCATCAATTGAAATCTGAGTAGTATATTCAAACAAATGAGCGTTAACCTTCTTGTTATTCACATAGGGTCTAGCCAAGTTATCTTGATAACAACCAGTTGCTGTTAACAATTGAAGAACAGAATCATTGACTTTATTTCTTCCATCTGCAACAATGATCACTTGAATTTTTTTCCACCCATCTTTACCCCAAACCGACGATTTGTGCCTGGAGCACAAGTGAGCCACGTTTTTCATCACCCCATGCATAGTTCTGGCAAAAGCTGCTTCATCTTCGTTATACATCGTAATACAGATAACAATCTCTGTTTCTCTGCCATACTTTGCTGCTCTTAAGGTAAAGCCATCCTTCACAAAGTCATCTGGTTCTGAAGTACAGGCAGTGTAGGTCATATTGGTGAACTCGTTGAAAGGAGACTCAGTTCTTGTAAGTACCTTTTTTAATTCATTAGGAATTGGATTTTCCAAGACCAAGTTTCCTGGTTTTGCACCAACCAACCGAACCTTACGTTTCGTAACTGTCTTTTCTCTTGCTGGAACGTAACCATTGTTGATATTATTCATGATGTTCCCGTCAATCGAGGCACCAAAGTATTCGGTTTCGTCTGTTGGAGGGTCGGAAACATAAGAGTATCCACTGTAAGCTGTATTGTCTGAGTAGACAGAACGGTGTTCGAAGTCTTGTGCTTTTTGGTAACTATCGTAATCGTAGCTGTCTCTTGCTTTTTCATCAATTATTGTTTCTTGATCATCATGGGTATTGGCTTCAGCAAACGTTTCAGGGGAAAATATTGGCTGGGGTGGCTCCAAGAATCTTTCACTTTTTATTGAGCTACCACCAAACTGGGATCTTCTTGGTGAGCCATTCAATTCCGAGTCACTGTCATTGTCAATAAAAACTTCTGTTTTGCGTTGACGTCTAGGTGATTCCTTGGTCGTGAATTGTGCTCTTGGAGTTTCCTCTCCATACTGAAGATTAGGAGTCTTTTCTAAAGCAGGTTTTGTTGCTCTGTTTATGCGATTAGTACTTCTTGTAAATATATTGGGTGATTGTCTCAGCTGCTGTTGTTGAGATTGAGGAAATGCAGCAAATTCTTCACTTTCATCGTCGGACTCTTGAAAGCGATGATATCTCTTTGGTGAAGTTCTATCGCTAGTGAAGGCAGCATGAGGAAGCATTGGTTGGTTATCCCTAAAGGGACTTTCATCTTCATCAAACGGATTCATTAGGGTCTAAGGAAATATAAATGTGGCCCACTGAATCCTGAATAAATGATTTTATAGTGTGTTCTATATATTGTTTTCTTCATTATAAAGACTTGGGGCCCGTTTCCATTTCAGTTGTTTGTTTTTATTTACGAAACATCCTAATTAGGAAGTAAAATTAAAATACGATGTTGTCAGCTTGTACTGAACTAAACACATCTGATAAATGAATGCAAGAGTAAGGTTACTATGTAGTATAACCTATGTTACGTTGATGGTGGTGGACATACTTTCGGTTCTTAAGTATCCAGCAAACTTAATTTTATTTCTTATTATCAGAAGCTTTAAGATTGAATGAGACGTTATTTATTACGTGACATGTACTTCTCTCACATAACCACACTACAGATGAGCATAGCCCCTCTGTTTACATATAACTGAAAGACGGTCCCGTAAGATCTTAAAATATCGTCTCCGAACATTCGATCATCCTACAAATTTATTTCTTCCCCTAGAAATGTTACTTTAAGTGTTTACTGCACTTGTGCCTAGATTGCAATAAATATCGAATTAACATTAATGGCTAGTTATATAAGCTAGAACTGCCGTTGAATAACTCGTTTGTAAGACGACGGATCACTCAAGTTTGTTCAATCATTTTATTTTCCCCTGAAAATGCGATATTTCTGCAACGAACTTTAAATGAACCTCTGTAAATGGGTGAGCCACAAATAACTAATGAACTAGATAGATCCAATAACAAGCAACAATCACCGTTTTATATTCACAGGAATAATTCAACAGGCTTATCTGTAACTCCAACATCCCAGACTACAGGCACATCTAACGTCTCAAGTGTTGGTTTCAACAACTTGAAGAAAACCACGACAAACAGCTCTCTGTCATCTGCAAACAGCTCTTCCACAATTAAAACTAATGCCGTGACAAGACTTTTTACAAGAACGCGTTCTCATTCTAATGTTCAACCTCCTGTACAGATTCTGCAAGCAGATAATTCCAGCATCTATGATGACGATTTGGAATCCATGACCGGGTCAATTGATACCCGAAGATCAACACCATCCTCAAAGTTCCGTCTTTCTAAAAGCAGACTAAAATTCACCACAAAAGGGAATGTAAATAAACCTGAATTGACAATCCAAACAAGTGGCCATCATAACTTGAAGGTTCCAAAGAAGATCCTCAGCGCCAGCCAAGATGAAACTACAAGCCAAAATGGTAAGAAGAATCCAATCAACTCCCCTGTGTCTACCTTTCAAAATTTCTTTCACAGATCACATAATTCCTCTATGCAAAGTGGAGAAGGTCTGCCATCTGTACTCAAAGATGATACTCAAAAAGTAAACAATGGAATGAGATCAGCAATGACCCTTTCCTCGAATAATTCTAATTCGTTTGTATCAGATATCAATTTTGCGATGATTTATAACTTTACTGACCCTGACTATACAATAGATGAGACTGACATAGTGGGAGAACATGCATCGCTTTCGGAATTCCATAAGAAATTGATGATACCTACTGATCAATACATTCAAAATAAGCTACACAAGAATCAAAATTCAGAAATTGGACTAGTAACTATTTCAAACGAGAAGGATGAAAGTTACTTGAATAAATACTTAGTCGATTTTGGAAAAAGGAACGCCAAGTTCTTTCAAAACCTCTTAACAATTACGAAACCGCTTTTCTTGCCTAGTCAACAAAAACTGTTACATAATGGTCTTATCCATACATACTTGGGATGCACACTGGAGGATATATCTTCATACATCAAAGAGAATCTAGTTACAGAGAGCTCAAATTATTCTTTTGATGGCTTGCCAATATCGTCTGGTACAAAAAATGCTAAAGTCAAACCTAAACCCATCAAGCTCAAGAATTTGTCATCAAGTACAGTATCATTAACTGGGGAAAGCAATGACGATTTCCGAATAAGGGAGCTCTCTCAAGACTTATTAACATATTTTATAAAGTGTATGGTAATTTTCCAAAAGGACTTTATTCATTATGATTCAAAAAGCTCAGTTATTTCTAAGCAAAATCAGGAGAAAACTGATTTATTTGTGGATACGTTACTTTCTTCTTGGGTTCGTATCTCCAACTTATGGCTATACTTTAATAAGAAAATCAGATACTACCTTTTGAGTATGTTTTACCCGTTGCAGAAACACTTTCATGAAATATCTTCACACAGCTTTTCAACAATGAATGATACCAATACTCCCATTGAAATCGAAAACACACTTTTGCTTGCTTTCAGAGACATTATTGTAATTCCTTTCTTGCAAGAAAGAAAGAGAACCTACAAGGAATACTCATTACTTGGAAATGAGTGGGAAAAGGACGGAACACAAGTTCTGAGAAGTGGAACAGAAGATAAACTGGGTTTCACGGAGCCAAACTTACTTCAAGAAAAAGAAGAAGGACATTTGCGAAACGATTCAGACTTGCGCAATACATTAATAAATTGCCTTGGAGTCATACAATCAAATACACAGAGTGAGCCTGGAAATGCTGATGGAGAGCAATATGCCAGAAATGAGATATTCTCAAGTACATTTAGTTGGCTATCAAAGATAAATTGAACCCGCTATGGTAGCCCATGTCATCCTTTACACTAGGTGTGTTAAGAAAAAGTAGGAGCTGTAATTGGAAAGATAAAAAATCTCTTGAATTGCAGATGGGACTTTATTTAATTAATAAAGGTATTAGAATTTCTGCGTGTGGAAATTAGTGAACATTGACAAATTATTTGAGAACAAGTTTGCACAGTAACTGCTAGAGAAGTAAACTGCAATAAACATTTTTGACATTCTCTGTTCTAACTGATTTACAATATGACTTTGGTCTTCATCGTTCAACATTGTATTACTGAATGTTATCTTTTATCTATATTCGTCCAAGTTACCACTTCCATATTTAGACGGACTTCCCTTTTTATATAGAAGTGTTGACTTGCTTATTTCTGGTAAGCTTCTTTCCGATCCCGAGGCATCTGTGAAACTGCTCATCTTTGTAGACCTCCGATCAGGCTTTGACCGCTGACTTTTTGCCTTAGTCCGCTGATCCGTTGGATGCTGGATTAACTGTCTTGTTACTACTGATATCTCTTAGTCAACGTACTTATTGTCTTCTAGGAAATCTCAGTATACAACACATTTTGATTGGAGGATTGCCTTGATAGCTTTCTTATAACTTATGTTGTCTGACATATTGAACAAAAATTATAACCAATATACAAAAGAATTTTGAATACTTTTCCACAAACTGAAGCTTTTCAAATATGGATTTACAACGGTCGAACCCGATCAAAAAGTAGCGCAATGGGCAATGCCAAGTAGGTATACTTGTGACAGCAGTTGTAGGAAACTCAGATGTACGTTAAATGATAATGGAATCATATAGCAAAACAAGGTAGGCTCTTGCTCAAGTAGTCAAGGAGTGTGATGCTCTTTGCGTTGGAAACTGAACCAGATGTTGTTCAGTGTGTAATCCAAGCAATTATTATGGTGATCTGAAGTATGAGAGAACCTAGGTAACAAAGACAACTCCGGAATAATATCATGCGATATTTAGCCGGTAAGATAATCAGACGAGAACTGTTAAGCTAAAGGAACTAAACCCTCTTAGTTCCTATCGTCTAAGGTATGCACTACTAGCACACTGCAGATCCGGTTAGAGTTGAAATAAGACGAAATACACCTCGTCTAGTTACAAGTATAAAAAACACCAAAGGATCCAGTGTGATCCTTTGAAGAAAGTTACCTACATTTATTAAGAGTATTAGTTTAATATAAGTGTTACTATCAATCAAAACAACAACTATCAGAAGGACCTTGAGTTAGTGGTTCAACACTTTGGAATGAAATTTTGACAATCCAAAATGGTGAAGCCGACTGCTGTAATTTAGAGTCTAAGTCTTTAAGGCGAGCCATCCTGCTTGTCAGTAGATAATAAATGGTCTGGCATTGTTTTCACTAAAAAGTTATAATAATTATCTTTGTAAGAAGTATATATAATTGTCTTCATTACTTCATATATTTTAATAAAGAGATCGAAATCTATTTATAGATATCCTCTAACAGAGGCTTAGTTACCGTTAACTATCTCGTTTATGCAACTTTAAAAAACCTTTTAGCCGACAGCAGACCTCTTAACTTCAACCTTAGTCAGATATTGCATTAATTACCAAGATGGGATACACTCTAGGCATAGTTTCTTAGTCTGAGAATAGACCAATTTATATTTACAACAATAACTTAATGGTTGAACAATAAAAAAAAAGTTATTAACGACGAACAAAGATTCCAATTTTGCAACTCGCCCAATATCAAAGCTATGAGCATACAATGCTGCGCATTTGAATACCGGTGCAATGGTAGTCAACATGGAAACGCTACACCATGGTGGCATGCGTTGATGGCGAGATATGAATTTCCACATCCAACTATGTATGACAATAAATGCCAACTTGCCCAATATCAAAGCTATGTACGTACAATGCTGTGTATTTGAATACCGGAGCAATGGTAGTCAACATGGAAACGCTACACCATGGTGGCATGCGTGGTTGGCGAGATATGCATTATTGTAAGATTCCTTAAGTTTGCAACTCGCCCAATATCAAAGCTATGAGCATACAATGCTGCGCATTTGAATACCAGTGCAATGGTAGTCAACATGGAAACGCTACACCGTGGTGGCATGCGTT
>JAJMFZ010000025.1:0-120206 GCA_030568455.1 Teunomyces tritomae
GGGGGGGGGGGGGGAAGAGAACAATCCCGATCACCGGACTCGGTCCACATGAACCACGGCTTTAAAAAAAAAATTTTTTTCTTGGGTTTTTTTTTTTGATTTTTTTTTTTTCTTTCGCTGAATTTTCACTTTTTCCGTGGGTTAGTTGCGTGGCTTTCTCACTGCACGTAATTACAGTACTCCAAACAGATCTCGAGATTTTTTTTTTCCTGCTTGTCTGTGATCGTTTTTTTTTTAGTGAGGTGCTGGCTGCGGAGCTGCCCAATGAGGAAAAAGCTAAATAAATCTATATTAGTGCGGCAAGGATGTGGATCAACATTAAGTAGTAGAATCCCGCATCTCATACACACACTTTTTTCTCTTTTCTCTCTAATTCTTTTTTATTCTGCATGTTCCACATTTACATTTTCGCCTTAGACGGAAATTTTTTTTTATTGCCCGCCCTTTTAAAAATACCTTTGTTTCCCACTTTCTTTCTATTACCGCTCGCTTTAATCAATTCCAACCATGCATTTCTCTAAGTTGGCAGCTGCTGCAGCTCTCTCTGGTGTTGTTTTCGGTGCAAACAACTCGACATTAACCACCGCCACACCTCAGGTCACCAAGGCCTGTTCGTTCTCGGATTTCACCGCCACTGCCACTTCTCAGATCGCCCAGGTCGCCGCCTGTACCACTGCAGTCGGTGACATCACTATCCAAGGTGATGGTATTGGTGCCATTGATCTTACTGGTGTCAAAGCCGTTTACGGTGACTTGTCTGTCATCAACGCTACCTTGGCCGTTTCTTTCAACGCTCCTACCTTGCAATTGGTTTCTGGTGCTTTTGAATTGAGTGAAAACACCATTTTGGCCAACGTTAACCTTGCTCAGTTGACCACCGTCGGCTCTTTCAAGTTCAACGCTTTGCCAGCTTTGCAAAAGACTGGTTTGACCTCCGGTTTGACCTCCGCTAACCTGGTGATCATCGCCGACACCTCTTTGACCTCGTTGGACGGTATCAACGTCTACGAATTGTCTGTGTTTGACGTCAACAACAATGGTGACATCGAATCTATCAACTCTGGCTTGCAATCTGTCACCGATACCTTAAGTATCTCCTACAACTCTGAAAAGGTTGACGTTTTACTTGACCAATTGCTTTCTGCCAACAACGTCTACTTCCAAAGCATCAACTCGTTCTCTGCTGCCAACTTGACCAAAATTAATGGTTCTCTTGCCATTTCTTCTTCGTCTGTTGACCAAATCGAGTTCAAGGCCTTGCAAAACATCAACTCTTCTTTGACCATCAACAAGAACGATGAATTGGAAGAAATCGACTTCCCACAATTGACTAACATCGGTGGAGCTTTGCAAATTGCCGACAACGAAAAGTTGAGAAGCTTTGACAGTTTCCCTAAGTTGAAGACCATCGGTGGTTCCGTTTCTATCAACGGTACTTTCGACAACGGTACTTTTGAAGCTTTGGAAAAGGTTGCTGGTGGATTCACGTTGTTGACCGACGGTGAATTGTCCTGTTCTGCTTTTGCTGCCTTAAACAAGGCCGGTGACATCAAGGGTGACAAGTACGTTTGTTCCGGTACTGCTGGTCTTTCTTCTTCTTCTTCTGCCAAGAAGAACAGTGACTCCTCTGCTTCCGGCTCCTCTTCCTCCTCTTCTGCCTCCTCCAGCAAGACCTCTGCTTCCAAGAAGGGTGATGCTGCTTCTAACAACGGTAACTTTGCTGCTCTCTTCGCCGGTCTTGCTGGTGTTGCTGCTGCTCTTTACTAAAAGCAACTGAATTTACTTCTCTCGTTTTTCGGTAACCGTTTATTTTTAATATAATTTAACAAAGTGTTTTTATTTTCATTCTATTTCAATCTCTTCTCCTGAAATATGTTCTACTGTAGTGATGTTGAGTAGTTTGGCCAACTCCTTGGCATACTGTTCACCAGCACCTTTTATTGAAAGTTCATGACGGCCATTAGTCTTTTCTTCAATACTAGTGGCTTTATTAGGTAACCCACACATCTCGAACGTGTTGAGATACTTGAGATCTGGAGTTACATTCAATCCAATTCCATACGATGTGATTGCACGTTGAATATTCGTACCAACCAGCGCTATTTTTTGGGACCCGACCCAAATTCCCGGGTTTTCCCGACTGGTTGTAGTTTCAATAGCATAGTTCTTGCTTAACATGTTCTGTAAACCTTGTAACAACACTGAATCAACAAAACATTTTACAGTGAGGTTACGGAACTGTTTCAAGTCAAGTATCAAATATGCCGTCAACTGACCATGACCATGCCATGTAACTTGTCCTCCGCGCTCTAATTGATGATACTTACACCCCAACAGCTCAAATCCGGCGATCTTCTCGGCCATTTGTGGGTCCAGTTTCATCTGTTTCCCTCCAGTATAGACATTGTTGAATTCAAACGTCAAAAGTGTGGGGAACGGTTTCATGGCAAGAATTTTTTTTAATAATTCGTCTTCATATTCATTCAATACCATTCCTTGTTCCTTGGCAAGAGATTGTTGTTTTCTGATTTTGGATTCAACTTTCTTAAAGTCAAGATTGGCACCCACTATCGCGTTTTGAATCCGTTGACCACGCTCAAAATTCGTGATTCCAGGAAAATGAAGGTGTCTTAATGTCTTGTAGTTATCATTAAGCGGCTCGAAAGTCGTACACAGGTACAGTCTCTGCCATATTCTCCGAAGCATTTGGAGAAACTGTTGGTTGAAAAATCCTGCAGAGAAAAAAAGATCAACATTATCGTCAGGTGTTTATTTGGTTTTTGTACAGGACCCCGAATCATCCCTATCTTTTTAAAGCAGTTGGATTTTTTAATGGATAAAAAGAGCCGGTTGCGTAACTCAGTACTGAGAACGACGACAGCGAAGTCTCCAGCTCAAGTTCTTCGACTTGATCCACGAGGATTGGGCCTGAAACGACCGGCTACGCCCACAGATGACGATTTACATGGCGAACACGATACTTCACCCGAATTCAAGCTTTTATACAAGTTATTTGTGCCTAATAAGTATTTGATCAAGAACAATAAAGTATCACAACGTCTCTTGGTTGGTCATTTACCGAAAATTGTGGCTGGAGGACCCGATCTCAACTTGCAAGTACACCTCTTTTTGGCCGTGATAGTAGTCAACTACGTCAATTCGTGGTACTTGACCAAACTCAATACCGATAACATGGCATTTGTACAGTTAGTTTATCAGTTGATGTGTGATTTTGTGTGGGATTTGAGTGGAAGGATTGAACGAGTGGGACGAAATGATGCCAATATTGTTACGGTAATTGACGAGTTTGCATCGATCATCAATGACCATCTCATGCTCGTGGGAGAATCGGGAATCCTGTTTATTGAGGAGTACCAAAACAATCAAAGAAATATCTTGAACCCGAATAAATCAAACGACGAGCTCGTGGCAAGGTTTCTTTGTGGAAAACATATCATATTCACGCTGTCGGAAAGCAGACTTGATTACTTACGTATCTTATCACGCCATTTGGTTACCATAACGTTTGAATCATCTCCATTACATTCCAAAATCTCCATGGATCTTATTGTCGAGCTCTTGGGAAGTTTAGTTTTGGATAAAGTTGTGGAATCTCTTTCCTCGCCAAAATTTATTCTTGGATTAGTTTCTAATATTGTTGATGCAATTGAATCGACACTTGACTCTCAAGAAACTAAAAATCCAGTTCTGGCAACTCTTCCTCTGTTCAGACAACGAATATCCTCCGTGTTCCGTACTTATACTAACATCTCGCTTCTCTTTGTCAACAAAGGTAATACCAACGTCACCTCCGATACAATATTCAACAACGCTATATTTAGGTTGCTTAATACGATTACTGGATTTTCGTACCGCAAACCCATTCTTTCAAGCATTGTCGTGGCATGTTCATCATATCTTGCCAGCATACCCAGCATCAACCAACGCATCAATAATGCTATGGTCAAATATATTGCCGATCAAATACGTCAAATTCTTTCGGAACAACGGCTCAGTGAAGTTGTTTTTGATCTCAGAATGAGTCTATTTAAACCCTCCGAAGATAACAACAAAAAGCCACCGGCTCCAGAACCAAAAGTGACTGAACTTACTAACCGGATTTGTAGGCTTGTTACCGAAAGATTTCCGCAGACATTCCCCGTTGTTTCTCATTTAAACTACGTTGAAAATAAAGAATTGGAATCTTCAGTTACAGCTACACTTTCACTCTTTGAAAACACGAAGCTTAATCAACTTTTCATCATCAATATTCTCGATTCTGCTGTTGCTACTTTGTACCCAGAAATGCTGCAAAATTAAGCTGCGAAAAAAAAAAAGAATTTCTTATACAAACTCTCGACCTGCATATACACCGTCAATGGGGTGAGGTTTGAAAAATTTATGTCTTATGATTCCCTTCTTCGTAGGCAACTGTAATGTTAAGAAGAACGGGTATTTTAAAGCCATATGAAGGGCAAAAAAGGCAATTCGTGCTCACAACAGCACTAACAGTACTAGGAAGTATTTTGTTTAATGAGAACAATGTTTTAGCAACAAAAATGGAAAATGGACAACTCCACTATGAGGACTCGAATGCTCAATTCAACAAGCTCAACGAAAACCAAAACCGCTACTTCAAGCGAGCCAAACCCGAGTATCCTGGCCATGTACCATTGTATACCTTTGAAAAGCTCTTGATGGTAGCAGGGTCGCTGGCAGGATCGTATTTCCATCCAGAACGTAACGAATTCATTGTGGGGTTGGGCGAAAGCACTGCTCTTCCATGTGTGCTCCGTAAGATCCAACATCAGATGTTAAGTGATCCAGTGGGGAGACAAATCTTGAGAGAAAGACCTCGGATGACCTCGACTTCACTTAACTTGGAATATCTCCGTCAGTTACCGAAAAACACTATTGGAAACACGTACATTCAATGGTTGGACCGTGAAGGTGTGAGTCCCGACACCCGCGTACCGGTCAGATTCATTGATGACGAAGAATTGGCGTACATTTATCAAAGATACCGCGAATGCCATGACTTTTACCATGCGGTGACGGGTTTGCCAATCATTATTGAGGGCGAAATCGCCGTGAAAGTGTTTGAATTCATGAATATCGGAATCCCCATGAGCGGGCTCGGGGCATTGTTTGCTCCGTTGCGTTTGAAACCAAGCCAGAAAGAACGGCTCTACAATATCTACTACCCTTGGGCATTTAAGAGCGGCTTGAATTCGAAACCACTCATGAATGTATATTGGGAAAACATCTTGACAAAGGATGTGGACGAGTTCAGACGCGAAATGGGTATTGAACAGCCACCTGACTTGAGAAATTTGCGTAAAGAATACTTTGAAAAGTTGAAACAGAAAAAGTTGTTGGCTCCATAAACATAAACATAAATACGGTATAGAACCGTAGCCATTCTAATGAAGGATTAATGAACCCACCGTACTTGTAAAATAAAAAATAGCATGCTCCACTGTAAAAACACATTTTAAGGTGAAATTTCCAGTTTGGGTGGGGGGGTGCATCGTCGCATCCGCAGCAGCAATCGTCACGAAAACCAAAGTTTCTCGAAATCCAAGCACACGGGCTGGTAATGTCGAACATCTTGTACCAGTATTTCTTGAAGAAAGTAAGTAGATTCTGGGTCTTACGGATAAACACAACTAACTGGTAGACAAATCTCGATCATATCGTGAACGTCGGGCCTGCTGACGACCCGTATTTTGAGGAAATTCCTGCTGACGAGCTTCATTTTTACCAGAAGAAGGGATCTAAGCGGAAACGGCGTCTCCCTGAAGGATTAACGCCAGCAGATCAAAAGATCTTAAACTCAGTGAAACGCAAGGCTTATCGCTTGGACTTGCAATTAAGTTTGTGTGGGTTTCGTTTTGGCTGGGCGGGAATAATTGGTCTAATTCCATGGATAGGTGATTTCATATGTCTTTATTTGGCCCTTGGGATCTTACGCACGGCTGAAAAGATCAATGGAGGACTTCCAGGATCACTTCGGCTGCGGATGATGGCCAATATTGCGTTTGATTTCGGAATTGGTCTCATTCCGGTAGTGGGAGACTTTATCAATATGGCATACAAGTGTAATTCACGTAATTTTGTGTTGTTGGAACATTATTTGGTACAGAAATCACGACCAAAGACATGAAATTATCATTTCAGCCAATATTGGCAAATTCGGTTTCTAGATCATATACGCGGTCCTTGAACTGTTCAATAAACATATGCAATTGGTCCAACTTCAAGAACTCGAGTTCAAGTTCATGACTTTGGGCAATTAGTTTTTCCATAGTCTCTAATTCTTGAGGAAATTGTAGTTGTTCCTTGAAGTAATCGTTTTCAATTAGACGCTGTTTGTTAAGGATCGATTGGTGGGTGGTTTCGGCAAGAGTCGTGATATGATCATTGATTTTGTAAATGAGATAATCATAGGATACAGCAAGTTTTCTGAGTTCAAGAGGATCAGAATCATCATCTGATTGGTCCGTTTTCACTGCATTGACGGTGTTATCTGCCATGATCCTTTTCGTCTTTTAATATATAAAGAGAACCCCACGCACGTTAAAAATTCAAATCCAAAAAAAAAAAAAAAATCATAGAAAATTTGGCTGCCACTATTTATTTTTATTTTAAGATTTTGTTTTTTCGTCTTTTCTTGGGATTTAGTGGGAGTTTTTTTAGGGGAACTTTTCTGTGCTGAACACGCCCAAATTGTCTCATAATCTCACCGATCTCAAAACGAAACGTCGTTGTTGGCCTTCCATTAATCACCACAATGTCGTCGTCTTCTGGATCGTATTCCCTTTCCAAGATTAATCCAAAGCTTTTACGCAGAATATGTAAGTATTTCATTGTTTTATTCTTCATCTGAAAACAGGATATACTAACTGGTTTTTTTTATAGACCGGGCATGCAGACCCACACTTAGCGAGCCGAACTTGGCCCTTAATCTTGAAATCTGTGATTACGTCAATGCCAAACAGGGATCAATTCCTCGTGATGCTGCAATTGCTGTGGTGAAGCTCATTTCACTGAAAGATCCTCAGACTTCAGAATTGGCACTTGCTTTGTTGGACAATTTGGTCAAAAACTGTGGTTATCCGTTCCATTTACAGATTTCTCGTAAGGAATTCTTGAATGAATTGGTTAAACGGTTCCCAGAACGTCCTCCAGTACGTTTCCTGAGGGTCCAAAGGTTGATTTTGGCCCAGATCGAAGAATGGTACCAGACAATTTGCAGAACATCCAAGTACAAGGACGATTTCGGCTACATTAAAGATATGCACCGCTTGTTAAGTCACAAGGGATATACTTTTCCTGAAGTGAAGGTGGAAGATGCAGCAGTTTTGAATCCATCCGACAACTTGAAGTCACTTGAAGACTTGCAAAAGGAAGAAGCCGTGGTTCACAGTGCCAAATTACAAGAATTGATCCGTAGAGGCAGACCTCAGGACTTACAAGAAGCTAATAAGTTGATGAAGATTATGGCTGGTTTTAAGGACGATAACATCCAAGAAAACAAGAAACAAGTTACTGATGATGTAGCTCGGTTAAAGAGAAAGGTTGAGATTTTGGCCGAGATGTTGAACAATATTCAGAATTCGGGATCGAAGATAGACGACTCCAACGAAGCCCTCATTGAGTTGTACGGCTCCATCAAGAGTTCGCAGCCCATTATTACCAAGATTATTGAAGAGGAACATGGAGATGATGAACGGGTTAACGAATTGTTATCGTTGAACGACAACGTCAACCTGGTAATCAGCAAGTTCCAGTTGTTGAAGAATGGTGAGATAGATCAGGCTTCTCAGATCAAGGTTTCTGGTGGAGCTGCAGCAAGTAACAATGATCTCAACTTGATAGATTTCGACGACGATGCTCCTATCAGCAATGATAAGCGTGATGACCAAGGCTATAACGACTTGTTGAGTGACTTGGCCAACTTATCTTTTACTCCTGGCGCTGCCAGCTCCAACATCACCGGTGCTCCGTTGAATCTCGACAACTTATACGGTTCTGGAGGCTCGATTGCGTTGGGTGGCACACCTGCTCCTGATGCTGGACTCCAGCAACCTCATCCAACTTCATCTATCAATCCCGGCAATAACATTGATTTGTTGGCCGGCTTTAGTTCTCCTTCTCCTCAGTTGCAGTCCAATGTCGGCTTGGATCCGTTTGGATTGAACTTCCCTTCGTCAACTCCACAACAGATCCTGACTCCTTCGTCATACAAGTCGACCATTGCAATCAGTCAATCGTCGTTATTGAAGGTCGAAGTGGGCGTTTCAGGTACTTCCAATAGCCAGTCATTCCAAGGAACTGTACTTCTCAGCAACTTGCAACAAACTACGTTGAATCAAGTCCGTTTCTTGATTGCGGTGCCCAAGTCTTGTAAGTTGACCTTGAAACCACAGTCCTCCGATGTTCTTTACGGATTCGCCAACCATGGAGTTACACAAGAATTTGCTATTGAAAATACTTTGAACAAGGCATTGAAGATCAAGTGGAAAGCCGAATACGTCGTCAATGGTGAACAAAAGGAAGAATCGGGCGTCAGTGTATTGAATTAAACAACCAGATCGAACCATTTTTTATACTTAACTATTCTTACTACATTAATAATGTAAACCCTCTTTACATCTAAATGAAAAAAAAAACTATCCTATGACTATTAATATTTAAAAGAATTTAACCTATGGCTTCGAGAGAACATCGTCAATAACGAAAATGAACCCGTTTTCAACCTGTTTGGCAATCTGAACCGGGATTCTCTGGTTCTCAAACTCGATTGTGAATGTGTTTTCCACGGACTGTTCAATCTTGATACTATCGCCGCTGCTCAATGTGGCAGTAACAGCTTGAGTGGCGTCGGTATGCAAGTTCTGTTCAAAGTTAACAATGACATGATGGTTCAAGAAATCCGCGAGATTGGCTCTTGCTGAAGTCTCATCGTCACCTTCCAATGGACGAGGGAATTCCCATGGTTTCTTACCATTCAACTTGAAGCGGATGGCATCGTCACTCGGAGCAATAACAATCATAGTTTCGTTGGTAAGCTCAGTCTTTCTCGAAATAATTTCATTGTCTCTGATGTAACCAGCAATGACAGAAATGCTAGGAATTTGAGGGAGAATTGATTCAAGAAGATTGGCATGGAAGTCTTCAACTGCAAACACAGCTTGGTTTCTCTTGTTGATGTATCCAATTTCTTCTTCCTCTTCAACATCGTCTCTCTTGTTGATGTATCCAATTTCTTCTTCCTCTTCAACATCATCTCTCTTGTTGATGTATCCAACTTCTTCTACTTCCTCTTCTCCGTCATCTCTAGTATTCAACCCGGCTTCCTTGATAGAAGCAAGATTTACAACATTTTTAGGCTCTCTCTTCAGGATAACTGCAACTTCTTCTTCTTCTTCTTCATCGACATCTCTTCCGATTAAGCCGTCCTTTAAAGAAGCGAGATCGACCACATTTTTAGCCTCTCTTTTATCATGGAACTTTTCCAAAAACACTACGTTCTTAGCACCTCTCTTTTCATTCTCATGTAACTTGTCTAAATTTACCACGTTCTTAGGTTCTCTCTTTTCATTCAAGTCTTGCAAGTCTTGTAAATGTACGACATTTTTGGCGTCTCTTTTTTGGATGGATTCTTCGGCGATTTCTTGTTGTATTTCAGAAAGCTGCACCACTCTTTTGGCAGAGGTGGAACCCCAAACAGCAGCTAATGCCACAATAAGTTTCCAGTTCATAGCTTGCTTGATAAAAAGTGTTGTAAAAAAATCAGTGACGCTATTTTAAGCACAGGGGTTTTTTTCTCTGGTCATAATCTGGCATATAGTGAGCCCGTAAATACTCCTAATTTGGCAACCAGTCAAGAAATGTTCTGCCCAGTTGCCGCCTCAGGGCGGGACAAATCGGCACTTGTCGCTTATTTTACTATGAGAATAAGCGTTTGCATACTTTGCGAATTTCATTGTCTGTTGTTTTTCTGAAAGTCCCGAACTCATTTCCAAATTGTTGTTGTACGTGATTTTTTCTCATTTCTGTTTTCATTTCTCTTTCTCTGTTTCTTTTATTTCTCTTTCTCTTACTTTTTAATCAATTGTGTATATCTCTCTTTAATTGCGCTGGCAAAAAAACATTCTCTTAACCATAAAATTGATTATTCGTGCGCGTACCATTATCACCAACCAGTCCTCTCATCATCATCATCTTGTTCTTCTTCTTCATCATCGCATCTATATACACACCAGTTCCATGAACCAATGCTCCAGCAGCTCAGAACTAACCTCGTTCACTACAATAACTGGACAGACGTGATAGAACACGAATCTGAGTTTGTTTCGGGCTTTCCACCCTCCAAATTGGACTCACGAGACCCGGAAAATAAACGTGAATGGGTAGTGCCCCAGTCAAATCACCAATCACAATTATCGGTCCAGGAACTCGATCAATGGTTTATAAAGGTGAGTAAAGTTGCAGGATCACGTCCTGATCGAATTACTATGGGAATTTTGGGCGATGATGGAACGGTGGTATACTATTTCGTTCACGATGGCGTGGTGGTGCCTCCCAAAAACTAATCCTTTTATGATAAAAAAAAAACGTTCATTAATCATTATCTATATTCCTATTACCTTTTCTAAACCCATAAACATCTGCATCGTCTTCCTCTTCTTCATCAGTATCGTAGCCACTGTTGCGTAAAACACTCTCGTTTTCGCTATCATCCCATTTCATTTCCAAGCTAGGATTGCTGAGTGCAAGCTTCTTTTTAACCACAGAACGAGAAGAACTCATGGCATTAAACCGTGGCCTTCTGGATGAAGTAAAGGATTCAATCTCATAGTTCTGCAGTGAAGGAAACTTCCAATCTTCTTGATAATCCTCCGACTCTTCAGTGTATCCACTGTCACCTTGACTACCATCCATCGCTGTTTGGCCCATATCGACCTCTAATGCCTTCTTCTTGGCTCCCAGATACAATTTAGAAGTAAAGTTTGACTGACAGATCTGTGCCAATTTGTCAAATTCAACAATAAACTCGAGCAACTCTTGTTCAGCAATAAGCTGTGGTCCATAACGAAACTTATGGTACAAGTCAATCAACCGCTGTAAATCGGGCACCTTGTCACCTGCAACACTCACATCGTAGAGAAAAGACCGCGATAACGACACAATCACTTCCTGAAATGTGTAACATGTCGGCATTTCGACCTGTGTCATCATCTTGCTCTGGTGGATAAACTTGTCGCCAATACTACGAATGACATCCTCGTAGAGCGCATTTGGTGGAAGTGACGTTCCCGTGCCGGTCTCGTGTGGTATCACATCGCCTTCGGATCTCAAGAGCTGTTCGTTGCGCCGCTGAATGTACTCTGGCGGCGACATGCCTCGGTTGTTGATAATGACGCGATTATTCTGCAACGGCGTTGCTTTTAGCCTGATATCCAAGCACTTTTGAAGAGTCTTTTCAATATGATTCAACTGTTCTTGTGGCAAGTCGCCCTTCTGCGGCACATACACCGATTTGGATGGAATATCGTTCAAACTTTGTCTGTATTGGTATACTCGCAGGAAATACATCATCAACGAGATCACAATGAACACAACACACACAATAATAACAATAAACATACGAATGGCTGAGTCAGACTCCGATGCAACCTGAACAATGACATCTAACGGTGTCACTGCCACGAATGCTAACATCAATATGATGAAGATAATAAGCGAGATGGAATAGATCCATTTGAAAACCCGTTTGGGAAGATTGAGTATTCGCTCTCTTTCATAGATAAGTCGAGCTCCAAAGTATGGCTCAGCAGTTTCCCCGTATCGTAGACCGGTTCCACCGGCGTGAAGTACAGGGTCCATGGTGCTGACCTCAGTAACATCTGGTCCCATATGTATTTGTGGCTTCGCAACAGTCAACGTGCAGGCGCGACATGCAGAAACCATCAGCAAACAAATCATAAAAATATATACGACATTTAATGACAAAAGCGACATTTAACGACAATTGGATATTATTACTATTTATTATACATGGGGGGAGGGACGAATTGAAGCAAGAAAATGAATCAGACAATAGTAAACTTTCGCTAAAGTTTTTGATCAATGTGTTTGGAGTATCAGGGCCAGTATTTAGGTTATGTCCAAGGCTCAACACGCTGAAACCGTAGGTCCGATTCATCGTAAGAATCTCTGAATCTAACCAATGCCCAGCCTCGGGGTTTTCCAATCCAGTTCACGTACAAGTTTCGAAGCAAACGGTAATCGTAGACATTAATAAACGGATTTTGCTGACGGAATACGTAGTTCAAGTATTCACGGGTGGTGATGTTATGTGCGGTGAGAAATACATGGAAACCAAGCAATAGCATCGGGTATGCAATGGCCAAACATCCATAGATTCCCAAGAGCAAGCTGACAGGATGGTGATTGATGGCCTGGCGGATGTTACGGTGGATCAGAACAAAAGATGATGCCACCATCAATGCACAGGCTATTACTGTACAGAGTAAAAACCATAAAAAGTACCGATAGTTACGGTATGCCACGCAGTTATTTAAGAAAACGCAGTGGTGGTCATGGTTTATTGCACAGGAGTTGCACAGAGAACAGTGGCTTGCTCGTGGTGGCCTCCAAATGTGACATGTGGGACAATACTTGACGGAGACGCCGTTGGTGTCGTTATATGGCAATGCAATGGTGTTGAAATATTCTTCTGGTGCCTCCAACAGTCGCAGATCCACTACAGGGCCAGGAATGTGTATGTTTCGCGGTAATACACCGGCATCGGACGTGGAGCAAGTGATGAAAAACATGAAAGCCAACGCCCAAAAGTAGCTGAAAAGAATCACCAACGCAGGACTATGTTCCTTCCAAAGTAGTTTGGCCTCATAAACCCAAAATAGCACTCCAGGAAGCACAAATAACACTGCCACAGCGACATTAATGGGCATTTTCTTGAGGAAACGGAGCCGTCCTCCCAAGAAGAAGAGAAACTTGATATCATCATGATTCTGAACCTGGTAATTTCGAAAAACATATTCTCTGCGTATGTTAGGGTCTGTGACAAGCCAGTTAGCCACAAACCGCTGGAGAAATGTGGGCTGAGAACCCATTTCTTTGCTGGCGGGATGGATTATAGGATTTTTAAAATGATTTCTGATCTAATCTGCAAGTATCTAATCTGCAAACTTTAAAATGACAACTTCTCTTTTTTTTGTAGGTTAGCAACAGGCGAATATCGCATCACAGATTATTCCTACTCCATGTTTCGATTCAAGGCTCTTCCACGCCAGCCGCACTCGATATCGGGTGTATTTAGGCCGAGAATCCAGAAACGTACTTTCAAACTTTCTCCCAATGCACTTGGAGCCGTGAAAAACTACGGATTCATCGTCAATATTCTTGCAGGTGCATACATTGGCGGGCTCCTCGTGACGTTTGGCCTGTTTTACTTGATGTACAACGATGCCAACGACCGACAACACATTCCGTTCGAACTCCTGTTCAACAATCAAGTCACTGCTGTTAAAGCTGTTAATAAAGACGATGTTTTGAAAAGTCCACGCTACGCTGTAAAGCATTACCGTCGTTTGTTGATCGAATTAGCACGAGAAACCGATCCTAACGTTGAAATCGATGATCTGGGTTACGATGTACCGCTCCTTGATGCTGATACGTTGATCAATCACAAATCAAATCAATTTGCCAACTTCTACATTGACATGGTGTTGCGTTATGCCAAAGCTTTGCTTGCCAAGGGCCAGTTGGATACTGCAGTGCTGGTTTTAAAGCGGATTGTTGATGATGACGAGATGTTTTTCCGTTTAGGAGATGCTGAACGACTTTCTCAGTGCTGTCGTCTTGTGAGTAAAGTGAGTTCTACTTCGCAGGATAAGATTCTGTACCTTGAGAGATCAATTCGAATGCTTTCCAGTACATTTACGTCGATGAACCTTAGTGAAAACTTTCTTTTGGGCTCGAATTCACGGTTAACAGATGAGTTATTGCGTTGTTTAAATGATTTGGCGTTTGGTTTGGCCCGTGCATCAGCTATCAAAGATACACCAAAGAAAGAGGCCGAACTCTTGCTTACAAGATCGCTCAACATATATCTCGCCAATCTCAAGTATCTTTCAGAGATGAGAGACAAGCTCGAAAACAGCACTCTTGTTCAGGCACATTATCCGTTGTTTAACTGTGACGAAACCAATATAGTCATGCTGATAAACGAAATCAGAGCACATCTTGGAGAAGTGATGTGGGCCAAGGGCTACAAGAAGAATGCGATTTCATGGAGCGAAGAGGTCGTTGAAGACATCTACTTTGCCCACAACAACAACGAGAGGGCTGCACCAATTCTTATCAATGTCTTGAACAATTTGATCACAATGTACGATAGTCTCAAGGACACAGCTTCCAAGAACCGGTGTGAGAAGTTACGCAAAGAAGTCAATGTATTCATCACAGACAATAACAGTTGGTACGACAGTATTATCAACCGTGTCAGTAAAATCATGTACCATCAAGGACCGTTAGGTGTCATTGCCAAGCCGTTGCAAGAAAGATTTGGAAAGCCAACCCGAGTGTTGGAGATAGAAGAGTTTGAGGAAGAAGATGTTGAATAATTGTAAATAGTCCCAAGTATTATGTCACCTCCCCACCAATATCATACACGATTCGACCTCGCTAAACATCACCACATATATTCCATGTTACATTCGACACATTCGGCAATCGGAGTGCCAAGTTAAGTGATTTTTACTTGCAGCCAACCCGAGGTTTTTTCGTATATGTCTAATGCCGAAAGCAGACGGATTAATGAGGCTATTTAGAACTGAAAATTGAACATTAAAATATTGGAACAACCACCATACAATATTCTTGTATGGTTCGATATTCGGGGCAATACGGGTGAATAAATTGAATACAAAATAGTATTTTATCATCAGCTGTGTACGTTAATTTACATTGACGTTACATTAACAAGCATAAACAACAACTCGGTGTTACAGGATATTAAAGTGGTAACGATATGTCCGACAGTACAATAAAGAAAAAAAAATCTAATCCATTGAATACAGCAAAGTCCGCTAAATGCGTAACCAAGGCAAGAAAGAACAAACAATGAAGACGGCTTTTACGTCTTCTGGCCATTTGTAGCAACAAACATAACCACATAATTGTTACATCTACCAATGACAGACAAGAATGTTGAGCAAGTTACGGCCCGCTCTCGGATATATCGCTGTCATCGTCCGAATACTCACGAGAAATTTTTCTTAGCCTGTGAACAAACTGACTGATTCAGACAATTATTTTGAGACAAAAATTTTTATCAAATCCATCTACGGCAAGGGCTTTCTTATTTTGGGGAACTTTCTCGCTGTTTGTGAACACTAAGAGAAAATAAAATTTATTTTTTATGCATGAAAAATTTATCAATTCCATCTATGGCCATCAATATACCCTGGAGCCAATAGAATTAGAGAACCCACCATAATAAATTTCGTTCACCGGACCATCATCATTGCCCCATTAAACCCTTTTCAGGCTATAAATATGAGTGGACCTGCCTGTTAAAAATTATCCATCAGTTGTACACTCGCTTAAAATAATAATGAAGTCTACTCAAGTTTTGTCTGTCGCTTCCATCGTTGCCGTTGCCTTGGCTGCTGATAACCCATACACTCAGTACCCTTCTGTCCCAAAGACCGCTTCTATTAACGGTTTTGCTGACAGAATTTACAACGGTGCTGCTCCATGTGCTCAACAATGTCTTAACGAAAACAAGGACACTGGTAACACTCCATGTCCATACTGGGACACTGGTTGTTTGTGTGTCATGCCACAATGGGGTGATGGTGTTGCCAAGTGTGTTGCTTCTGCCTGTGCTGGTCAAGATGTTGTTGCTTTCACTAATGCTGCTATCAATGCCTGTTCCGTTGCTGGTGTCTGGGAACCATACTGGATGATTCCAGCCACTGACTCTGCCTTGTTGGCTGCTGCTGCTACCAAGGCTCCAGCCACCACTGAACCTCAACAAACCACTGAACCTCAACAAACCACTGAACCAGAACAGACCGCACAACCTCAACAACCTTCTGAAAACAACGAAGGCCCAGCCTCAACTGCTCCAGCTCCAGCTGCTTCTGCTAACACTATCGCTCCAGCTGCTTCTGCTAACACTATCGCTCCAGCTGCGTCTTCTAACACTATCGCTCCAGCTGCTTCTGCTGTTATTTCTTCTTCTGTTTCCCAAGGTCACTGGGGTAACGACACCGTTACTGCTTCTGGTACCACTGTTGTCACCATCACCTCTTGCTCTGACAACAAGTGTAACGAAACCCCAGTTACCACAGCCAAGCCAGCTGAATCTTCCAAGAAGGTTGAATCTGCTTCCACTGCCAAGCCAGTTATTTCTGTCTCTGCCGGTGGTGCTGACTCTAACGCTGCCAAGTTGACTTTGGGTGGTGCTTTCATTGCTGCCGTTGCCATGTTCATCTAAGTATGATAATTTCGTATATACCTTTTCAGCAACAATGAAATTCATTTAATTTCGTTACGAATTTTATTTAAATGAAATATCTTATCAAATTAATTTAGAGGTCTGTAAAAAAGTATGAAGATATCTTTGGGAGTAGAAAAAAAATAGGAACAATTTTAAGAATAAAATACTGGTCAGATTGTTAGCTGATTTCAGTACTATGAAGAAGGGGACAATACTTTTTTGATATTTTAATAATTGTTCAAATTATCTGAATTTGTTAAGAGATAGTTATTAAAATTAATTTTTTTCTATTAAAAATCAGTGAATAAACTTCTAGACTTCTTTCTCGTTTAGTAGGAGTATTTACTAAATTCCTAACATTTAATCAAAATTCACTGTTTATTAGGGGTGTTTCAAATGTTGCGTTAATGTAGAGGGACCCTTCAGACAGAAACAAAATGTCGCAAGCGAATGTCTCCGGGACTGCAAGTTATCTGCAGTACAACCACTTATCTGCAGTATTTCGCACATCCAATCAAATCCAATTTGAAGTAATATATCCGGGGACCAATACCAACAACTTTTAATCATCAACATGTTTCGTCTTGGTTTGTCCACACGCACTGCGTTACCTGTCCGTACTCTCCGTCCTTTGGTACGTGGCTTCAAAACTATTCCACAACCTCCAGGAAACATTGTTGGAACTGTGAACGATGCCTACGTTGCACCACCAGCACACAAGGCTGAAGGCAGTTTGCACTGGACTACCGAAAGAGCCGTTTCTGTCGGTTTGGTTCCATTGATCTTGGTTCCTTTCTTGACCGGTGCTTCCACGGTTGTTGACACCTCTTTACTGGCCCTTATTTTGGCCCATTCCTTCATCGGTTTCCAAGCTTGTATTATTGACTATATCCCAAAGAGAGTTTACGGTTCCTTGCACAACTACGCCATCTACTTGTTGACCTTTGGTACCGGTGTTGCCGGTTACGGTATCTACACCATCGAAGAAAAGGAAGGTGGTGTGAGTGCCATTCTTTCCAAGATTTGGAAGGCTTAAGCAATATGTCGGGACTGGCTAAAGTATATTTATATTTATTCATAGCATAAATGAAGAAAACTCTGATTCTGAATTTGATTCTTATTCCGGCGATTTCCTTTTACGGGTGTCTCCTTTTTCAAGCTTGATTTTTTCCATTTCTTGCTTGAGTGGAGCCAACTTGGTGTCAAACCAGGTTTGTAAGTTTTTGAGACTACGGGAAACATCACGTTTCGGTATATCTTCGGGAGTAAGTACCTGTAAAGGTATGCTACCGTTGTAGGCATCACGCAATACAATTGCTTTGCCAATTATCAACTCATTATTCTCTTCATCAATCTTGATATTAACCATCTTTTCATCCACCAGGGATATTATAAGTCTATCCAAATCCCAACCAACGTCATGTAATCCTTCCTGTAACCTGTAATCGGGATGATTTACAATATCTCGCAGCACCGTGGTATTTTCATGTTCGGTGGCGATGGAAATAAGTGTAAGTTTAAGCAATTTGACTTTCTGGTTCTGATCTCGTATCACAAACTGGTCCTGATATTTCCGGTAATGGGCATAATTTCCAAACGCAAAAAGCTCAAAAATCGGAACTTCACCAACATGATCCACAAATGAATACACTTTGTCTTGCAGTAATGTCTCCATATTTTCGATTGTCCTTAGACAAACTTGAATCACGGCCCTTCTCCTTCTCCGAACTGGGCGAAAACAAAAATTATTGATGCAACCTGTAAAAAAAAAAAAAAATAATAGCAACCAGTTCATACGATTTTTGTAGTTTAGAACAGACGTGTCAACCAATAACTCACTAACACTACTGCAATAGCAATTACCATAGTTCGCTCTCCAGTTAGAGAATACTGTTTTACAGGAGGTACAGCAACATCAATGTCTGGTTCGGGATAAGTTTCGACTTCCTTTTCTTTCACAGGCTCAATAATTTCATTTTCCACCACCAGTTCCTCTTCTGTAGGTTCAATATCTTTGCCAGAATTGTTTTGAATAGCCGGAAAATGTAGTCCTGCTGATGCTGGATGAACTTTTTCCGTTATAGGAAGTGGTTTGTGCTCAGTTGATTCGATATCGCTTCCTGGCGGAGTTAGTTCAGGTAATTGTTCTCTAACATTACCATTATGTCTTCCATTAGATACTCCGTCTTCAAACAAACCCAACACATCAACCAGAGACTCAGATGCTGTATGTACGTGTTTTCGATGGTCACTGAACGATTCGACTTCTCTATTTGCTTCTCTCTGCTTGCTTTCCTGAAGCTGAGATTCGAGTTCCTCAACTTGCTTTTGTAACAATTCCTTTTCTCTTTCACTAGAAAGAAGTTTCTTTGCCAAAACTTCGGTTCTTTCTGAAGCTTCAGTTTCTGTCACCTTCAAATGGTCCTTCAACTTTTGATTGGTTAATTTTTGTTTCTTCAAGTCAGATTGAAGACCCGACAAGGTCCGTTTGAACTCTGCATCGAGAAACGCGTCGTTTATTTCGTTGATTCGTGAACTGTAGTTGTTGAAAAACACTTGTAACGTCGACAAGTAATTGTTCTGTTGCTTAAGTTTCGATAAATTCAGCACCAACGTATTAATCACTGACTCAAGACTCGTTGGGTTGGTGAGTTGTGAGTTACTGTAGATGCCTGAGTTGGTGCTTGAATATAATCCAAGAAGCGTTTCTTCCAAGTTGGGATTGATGTCACCATACATGGCGTTTTCAAAGGTAACTTTGGACGGTTTGGGGTCTTTGGTTGTAACCAGTTTGTATACATCTTCCATAAAACTCAAGTGCTTGAACTCAATTGGATCCAAGTCATTGTTTCGGTGTCCGAGGACGCTGGCAACATCTTTCTGTGCATTCCCAATAATGTTGATGTTGTCGATACGTAAACTGATTTGTTTATGAGTCGATTCCACTTGAACATTGAATCCAAGACATACATTATCACCTATAGTAATTTCCACAGGATCACGAGTAAGACGAACATCGTTGAGATACGTCCCGTTGGAGGAACCTAGGTCCTGAAGCATTAGTTTGCCCGACTTCGGATCCACGTAGATCTGGGCATGGTTTCGACTCAACACACGTGAATCAAAGTATCCATTGGTAACATCAGGCTTATGTTTAGTTCCTGTAGGTCTTCCCAACTTTGTGGTTTCGGGATAAGTAGCAACTGGCAAGTGTTTCTTGGTGAATGTATCATTAAGTGGAGTAAGTGTGACATAATACTGAACTTGTGTACGTTTGATCAGGTGATCAATTCCCCGCTGTCGTGCTAATGTTGAAGTTGTGGTTGGAGTAGCGACGACCTGAGACTGTGAATTGGATCTTCTCCGGCTGCCAACAGGATCGTTTGACGATTTCTCGATGTTTGTGGAGGGAAACGGCTGCGAAACGTCGATCTGAAGCGGGATATCTGTATTCATGGTGTTGGAGAGTGACTAGAGACAGTTTTCCAAGTACAAATGGCGCGTGAAATGGTGCAAAGTGTACGTTAAAGAGGATGATTCGTAGGCCTTAGTAGTGAAAGTCTGAGTAAATCTGGAAAAAAGTTACACAAACCAGTAAATTACACAAAGTCAATCGAGAACCAAAATCAATTAAGAAAAAAAAAAAACCCACCACAAAACAAAAGCAAAGTCACAACACCCAAACAAAAAACCTATTTACTCAGACGGACAAAAGAGATTTGTTGTAAAAGAACAACGCATGCCGCAATATAGCAATCTTTCCAACTGTATCAGTACACTTCGAGATTCCGTTGGGCTTCTTGACGATTCGATCAAGGTGTTACGCGAGTCTACCGACGATGTGACGCGGATCAAGAAGGTATTGCACACACGACGTGTGTTTGGGCTTGTTCCCGAGCTGGATCTCGAGCATGCCAAAACCAGCTTCAAGACACAGATAGAACCACAAATTGATGTGATGATGAGCAGCATCCACCAAGAACTCGAACGGTTGAAGCGGCGCAAAACCAATCTTCAGAACAAGTACGATTTGCAGGCAGTCCGGCTATCAAGTTCAACCAAGCGCGACTCGATGATAGACGTCACCTTGATGAAAATCACCAAGCAAAACCCTCACGTAGACGACCTGAAGGTGTCACGGTTCAAATTTCTTCGTAATAAGAAGGAGCGATTGAAATACAGTCTTTCACGCTTGAACTTGCAAGAGAAGAAATCCAGATTGAGTATGACACCGGTTGTGTTGGCACCGCCATCGCCGCTGCCACCTTCGACCTAAAATAAAAAATCGAACCAAACTAAAATTACGGTTTTTTTCTGCTAGCGAGAACGGTGGCTATTAGGGATTTGATTATTTGTATTATAGAAGCCCCTACAATGCATGCATTGTATATTGTTATCTTTTTGTAATATATTTACGGAATGAAACGAACCTAGAATCAGAATAGGTCTTACCGCAAAGGCCGATTTGATTGAGGCGCAGGGGTCTAAGCATGATAGCGCTGTTCGGCTAAACGTGATGGGGGGAATGGGGAGCTCCAAACGAAAAAAAGGGCTAGAAACAAACCGCTATTAGCATTGTGCTGCTCAAAACATGCAATCCAAAAAAAAAGAAAGTTGCATGCCTGAGTCAGAAATGCAATAGTTACAGCGTAATCTATCAACAAGGTTTCATTGGTTATGGGCCATCTTGTTTCATTAAATTTTTATTTTAAATCCCATTGAGAGCGATGTGCATTTCATTATGGAACATATTTGATTTTACAGGTCTGTTTCACCCATGGGCCACATTGGTGATAATAGTGATAGAGCATTGATCTACAATTCCCCCCGAATCGAGTAATAAATAATGAGAAACGACGTGAAAAATATAATGATGTAACCTCCAAACCGCAGTAGATAAGCATGAAATTCCTGGCTGTTCTGCCTCTCAGAGCCACGCACAAGTAAGCAAGATCGATCTGGTTAATTCATGTCGACGCCCTTAGAACGATCCAGGCTGGCAGAGACAAAATAGGACACTATATTTGGTTGCGAAGGAGAGTCTACATGTATGAGTTATGTTACATTGGTGCCCAACGTTTATCCTGTAGAGAATCGGTTAATTTATCTGCGACTTGAGTGCTAGGTTATTATTAACGGTCGCGTTAGCCGAGGCGTGCCCACTGCATTCTAGACGCACAATTGATCGGAATAAACAGCCCATTATTTCAGACATGTGGCATAAAGTCTTTTGTGGGAAAGTGTTCCCAGAACATTGGGCCAGCAAAGATTGGCGCTTTCTCGAAAATGATATCACCAGGGGTATGAGGGGCGAGGATCCATTTTTCTTTCTTTTTGGGGGTAATTTTTCCCAATAAGATTACCCGTACAGCAACATAAGCGTTACACTTCTTAAAGGCTTACTCATCCCTTTCGTCAAGGTCCCACAATTTTAGAAAAATTTTTTAGATCCATTCTCGTCTCCTCAGCAACCAGACATGGTAACCTGTTACACAATGGGAAAAAATTAGCCTGAGGTGCGTCTCGCATGTGCGTCGTATGCAATTAATTGCCCACAACCGGAAATCCACTTACATTATTCCCACGTTATCTCAGAAGCGCCAGTCAGAGCCAATACTCCTTCGGTGCTGCTGGCCTTCAATTTTAGCATATGTAGCCCAATGAATATATTTTTTTTTCTCAAGTGGACTACGTCAATGCAGCTGCATCTTGTCTTATCTGTGGGTGGTATTTAACTCGCCATAAATCCTACCCTCGTCAAATTGTCTGATTAAAATCAGCTCATAATCGGAAAATCATGCAACAAGTTGCCCAGGCTAGAATTCCATCCTCATCCTCATTAGTCGACCAGACTTCGATCGTCTCACTAAACACTACCAATTCGAGAAAACCCTCCCGCCTCTCTGGTATAAATCCAATCAGCCGGACCAAAACGTTCCCTAGAAATTCCGAAAATGGCGTTGGATCTGTCTCTTCTTTATTATATCAACAGAACAATAAGTCGTCTCTGAGTTTAGATTCAGGAGAATTCAACAATAATTACACTTTGGTTAGATTACCTACAAATACGTCTGTTACTTCCAACCTCTCCATGCAACAAAACTACAAGGTTAGCTTGACCTTAAACAAGAAAGAAATCGAACTCATAAGGTATACGTGGAACAAAATGCTTTTGGACGAACCTGTGGTGGAGAAGACTTCTCTTCCAATTCCAGGTGCTTTCCAGACCATCAGCAGCAGTGCCACCAAAGAGAAAACCATGAGTTACATCAATAGAACCAGTGCCCTGACAGTGGCGTCCTCGCTTTTCTGCCGTCAATTCTACTCGAATCTCTTGAGTATGAACTCAGATTTGGAAAAGTTGTTCCCATCCATCAAGCACCAGGCTGTGTCGTTTGCCGGTGTGATGTCGTTTGCCATCAGTCAACTTGAAAATTTAAACAATTTAGACGATTACTTGATTAACTTGGGTAAGAGACATTCTAGAATCTTAGGAATAGAACCTTCCAACTTTGAACTTATGGGTGAAGCCTTGATTCAGACATTTCACGAACGGTTCGGGACTAGATTTAACCAAGAACTTGAAGTGTTGTGGATCAAGTTGTATCTCTACTTGGCCAATTCTCTTTTGCAATTTGGTATTGATCCTACATTGAGATTGAATGAGCAGGACCACTCGGTTTCAGTGATTGATGAATACAACTTCCACCGTGCCAGACGTTATTCGTCCAACAGTGACACGATGTCGTTGATGAACGCTGGTAGTGAGTCTGACAAGCGTGGATCGATGTCGACTACAAGCACCCAGCCAATGATGCCAGCTACTCCAATGGCTTCTACGTCTGCATTTGACACGTTTACTAAGAAATTGCCTAGCATTCAGTCAAAAGAAGAGAAAAAGGCACAGATCAAGAAGAGAAAGCGGGACTGTGTTGTCATGTGACCAATCACTCGTATAAAGCCTGCTACTGGATTTTATTTTTCACTCTCTTCTTGCATATCTGTATATATATATGAAATTCATTCTGTTTTGGGGGTTTTTTATTGAGTTAGTTTTGTACATTATAGGATTAAACATAAATTTTCACAGATTTTTCCGAAAACGGTAAACTGATTACAGGGATGCGACGCGTCTCCACAATTTGAGACACAGGAGTCGATTGAGAACAAACAGGAACAAAGCAAAAAAATATTAATGGAGAGAACAAAGAAGGAAAAATAAAGGCAGTGTCAATGAAAAGCAACCGCATCGAAACGCATCCCACAATCACCATTATCTATGGTTGAAATTATATGCGAACGGTTGCAACCAGTCCAAATCGGACAATTGTAAAGATTATAACGTTCTTTTTGGGGAATGGAATTGTTTCATTTTTTTTTGTAGTTGTTGACCAGACCCGAATTCCGCCTTTCTCCTCTATTTATATTTTTACTCCACGCCCCCCGTGCTGGTTACTGTATGGCTTTTGTGAGTTTTTGGTTCGATTGATTGTGCTGGCTTTCAGTTGTCTCACCAAACCTGTTACATTCCACGCGTCTTTTGCCAGCATTTGGTGCTCACACGTTTACTGTAATCTAGCACTGTCGTGCCTCTTTTTTTTTTCTTCTTCTTTTGCTCCGGTATCCAATTAACGCGGTGTGCGATTTTTAATCTGTCGTCAAGAACTAGGCGTCCAAAACTCGTACTTTCTTCTCCCATTTCATACCTACCAAACGGTGTTGCAAAAGTACTTGACAGAAGAAAGATGGCTGACGACGGAGATGATGATTTGCTCTTGAACTCGCTGTTCTACTCGTCTGCGACGCCACGTAATCTCGCAGAAAACCTTCGTGATTCCATCCAGATCAAAAACTCAATCTCGTCCACCTCACTTCACAAGTCCCTCACAGCTCCAGCACCAGAGAGAACATCGTTCATGAAGGCATCGCCATCAATGAAGGCATTGGAATCCATTTTGAACGAAAAAACCATTAATAACGCCGAAACTATCCGTGAAGAAGATGAGGAGGACGTGGACGAAGATGAAGACGATACCGCCACACCTTCGGTGATTCCCGACGCTTCCTTTAAACAACCTCACCATTCTATGGCTGGAGTTTCAGTTCAGACTTTTGAAACAGCACGCGAACAAGTCTCAAGAAGCTCGGTTTCCACTATCGACGAAGGGTACAGCGAAGACACGCCGGTTTTGGCACAACCAGCGACATTTCACGACTTCAAGACCCCAAAACTCGTGACATCTTCATCAAGTCTTCCAAACAACGACGACACATTGATTGAGGATGTCAAACACACACCTATTTCCTCGATGATTCCTCCAGACATAGACAAGGTATTGCCACCATCGCCGGGAAAACACACGCCGAAAACACCCACGCAACCCCCAAAGTCTCCATCAAAGGCAGCCACACCCTCACCACACGTAAGATCAAACTCAACATTCTCGATACCGGTAAAGAAGGAACAAATGCCCAAGAGGCAGCGCAGCAGCACCGTCAATGATATCACCCAACTTGCGAAACAAGAACTGATTCCTGAGAAAAAGAAGTTTAGTTTCAAGTCGTTGTTCAAACTGAGATCAAAGAGCCACAGCTTGAACGAAGACCTGAAGCCAAAGAAGATGGCTTCAAAGTCATACTCCACATCCAACTTGAGCAGTTTCAACCACAAGGAACCCACCACGTCTGGAAAATCGCTCTTTAATGCATTCAAGAAGAACCGGTCGTCGGATAACTTGGCCAAAATGAACACACAAACCCCACCAGCACCAGCAGCAAAGACCACTCCAAAATCAGCACCATCCCCACAGACACAGACACAGACACAGGCATCAACATCAAAAGCAACCACTCCATTACAAAAGCAAGTTGAAGTGAAACCATTACCTCAAACCAAAATTTCAGCTCCATCAACTGCGCAGCCAACTCCCGAACTTCGAGAATTTCCCGATCCCCAAGTTGAAGCACCTGATCGCGACAGTATCTCGTTCAACATGGATCTGTCGTCGCTCGTTGATGTCGGCGCCAAAAAGCTGTTCAAATCAAATACCAACATCAACTTTATCCGGGAAGTTACTGATACCAACGAAGAAAGTGAGGGCGACAACGACGACGAATACTATAACGAATACGATTCACATAACTTGCAGTCCAATCCTCCCAAGCACCTCCATAACAAACGGTACGATGAAGAAATTCTGTTGATACCAGAAACCAAGAATGTGGAGCTTCCTGTGGCCTTTGGCTCGCCATTTATGGTTCAGTACAATGCTTCGAGCCCTACACCAGCTGAGATTCAACGTCTGGTAAGCAAGAAGGATACTAAAATGGAACAATTGCTTGGAGAAGCGTTGTTCCCGAAGTCCCTTAACCCCCAAGAAGTGGAGAGTATTGTTTCTCTTGAGAGATCGCGGTCAATGAAGAGTATCAAGTCGAACAAGCGCAGCTCGTACGTTAATTACAATGGCAGTGACGAAAATGTCATTCAATTCAGTGGCCAGGTGTCGTCTCCATCCACCAGCAGCGTTGGAGTCAATCGTTCCAACAGCATATTGAAGAACTCTGGGTCTAGAAAGAACTTAAACGAAGAGTTGTATCCATCCATCGACCAGAGCATTTCACCACAACCCCAAACCCTTGCACCATCACCGATCCCCAAAACAGAGCCAACTGCTCCCGTCTCATTGGCACCAGAACCGGTTTCTTCGATTGCAGCAGATGACACCGATTTGGACATCAACCAATTTATTGAGTTTACCGATTTTATTGACTTTGAGAACCTCAACTTCTCAAACTCTCCTCAACCCACCGAATCGAGTGCGGCTATTGATGTGGTGAAACCACTTGACCAACCACCTTTGCTCACTGTTTCTTCTTCACCACTGCCCTCGCAATCACCATATATTGAGCCTCAAGACCACGAAATTGTATTGACGACTCCTCCTACCAGTGAGGAGCATGAGAAACCGTTTGAGCATTCACAATCCACAGAGCCAGCTCCGGAGCTGGCTCTGACTCCCGTCCTTGTCCAAGGCTTGCTTTCACCTAACTTGGAAGTCATTACGCCCAAACAGGAGCAACTGCCAGTGTTGCGCAAGTCACCGGTCTCAACAGTCAACCGTCCCATTTCGATGTCGTTCCGTGGTTTGAAAGGTCCATCATTCGGAGGTAAGATTGCGCAACAGAACATGCGGAGCAGCGATTCACATCAATCATTTAACATTTCGTTTGGTGAAGACAGTGATTATTCGAGTCTGGCGGTTGGTGGAGGATTTGGGAGCGATGATGATGACGATGATGATGATTTTGCATCTGATTCTGATGAGATTAGAGCTGCGTTTGCACCTCCACCACAAAAGGGGTTCAGACACAATAAGTTTCCATCGATTTCCGATACTGCTTCCACCAGCAGCAGTCCACGGTCGTTCCTGTCAATGATGTCACGGTGGAAGTCGCCTCACCGGAATGTGACGCCACGGAACGTTACTCCAATAAGGAGTGGGGTGCGGTTCCTGTCGCGGATCATCTTGTACGATACTTACAATGGCGAGGAGTACGACCGGCATCCAGATACTGCTACGTGTAACCAATTGACGCCGCTTCTTGCACAGCAGATCAAGGATGAGTTGAACATGTTCAAGAGCGAGATGGAGATCCACGTGGAAAGTCGGTGCCATACTCATTTCTTTTAGAAGAGATACAGAATAAATGTAATAATAAAGTATGAACAAAAGAATGATGAGATAAAATCTAAAGAAAGTGTAAAGACTAACTAATAAAGTGGCAGTAGCGGTAACTTATTTCATTATTATTATTATTGTTGTTGTTGTTGTTGTTGTTGTTGGTGCTTTTCATGGGCTGAACGGAAGATCTTGTCCAACACTTCGTAGTCGTTTTTATCAATCACTGCTACTTCTTCATCGGGATTTTGCATGACAACAATCACGTACAAACCACGTCTCCAGTCCAAGCATGTAGAAGCAGCCCATTCGGCACCATCATAATCTGCCAACGTAAGAATTGGCAATTCGCCGTTTTGTTTCGGAGGGTACATTTTGCGATGAGTTTTTCACAATGCGAAATTTCTCTATATTAGCCATGAACAAGTTGGTGATTCCCGGACAGCTCATTACGCCTGCGTTCCGTGTGGACGAAGGTCAAGTGGTTCGGTTTGAACCGAGTAAAGGAACGATTTTGAGTTATGTTGACGGCGATCGCGGGAAAGTGCCGGTGATTGCAGCCACATCGCTTGGACGAGTTGTGATGGTTGAACAACCTAACCTTAAACCAGAAACAGAAACAGAAACAGAAAAAGAAAAAGAAGCTACCAAAACGGTGCTGGTGGCCGTGGTCTCTAAGAACAGCGTGTACCGCAACGATAGTAGTGCCATCAATCTTCCTAAAGAACACGATATTGTGTTGGTTCGTATCACCAAAATCACCCCGCGCCAGGCGTACTGCGAGATCTTATGTGTCGAGGGTTTCGGCAACGTGTTGGCAGATTCTGGTGTTGGTGCCAATGGCGTGCTTGCACACGAATCGTTGCCCGCTGGCGGCGGAACGCAGGCGTATTCCAGCCACCAGAACGTGGCGCTGAGCCAATCGGCTTCGATTCATGCGATAGCCAGCGATTTGGGCGAGAATTTCAAGGGAATTATCCGGTCCCAGGACGTAAGATCTACCGATAGAGACAAGGTACGTATTATCGACAGTTTCAAGCCGGGAGACGTGGTGAGAGCCACGATTATTTCGTTGGGTGACGGTTCAAACTATTACTTGAGCACGGCTCAGAACGATTTGGGAGTCCTTTTTGCTAAAAGTGAAAACGGTGCCGGTGACACAATGTTTCCTGTTGACTGGCAAACCATGGTTGATCGTCGTTCGGGAGTGTTGGAACCTAGAAAATGTGCAAAACCATTCACATAAATATAAATATAAATATATTAGTTTTTTTCATATAAAATCTATTAAGCTTTGCCTGGCTGGTGCTTGAGTTCAGTTCCAGTACCACGTAAATCAACCTCACTGAGTCCTACCACGCTTCCAAAATGCTCGAATCTATCCATGTAACTTTGCTTTCTCTTTTCGGCAATCTCAATCATACTTGACCAGTACTTCGCATGGACGTAATCAAAGTTGACCTGGCCACCGAAATCACGATCTAATTGCTCCGTTGGGACATACTTGGGGAACGGTTCATCGTAGACCAACTTTTCACGCGTCATTGGGTCAATAAATGGATGAATAACCTTCAAAAACGTCCATGCATACCATGGAATGTTGGTAAGTAACGCCTTTCCAAGTCTCTCAGGATAATGCGTTTGCAAGATATGCAACACTTGTCTACCCACACCCACTGGTGGGATTTTGCCGCCGGAAATAGCATCGGGATGTGCCTTGAAATCAATCAACAATGCCAAAGAGTCCTGGCCACTGGGCATAAAGTCAATCACACGCTCCAACATATATACCAAGTGTTGAACTTGTCTTTGTGTTGGCTTGGTGTTTTGACGGCCCGGTTTAAGGTAGAGACACGGCCGAGCGTCGTTGTCATATCCGAGAATCACTTCCTTTCCGGTCTCGTTTTCTGGAGAACACAATTCACCATTGACTTCATTATCGGTATCAAAGCTACCGGCAATGCCAAAGTCCCGTCTCCATGCAAGTGTGAGTGCTACACGGTCAATTGCGTCTTTGACGTTCCATTTGGTGGCACGGAGATATCTGAGAAAACATTCACGCGTCAACCACGCCTTTTCAGCGTCCGTAAGCGGCTGGAACTTTTCCTGTTCATTACGCTTGTGGCTTTCTTCACTTACAGCAACTTTAAGATCAGGTTGGGCAAAATGTTCGTACACGGAAACAAATTTGGTCAGCTGCTCGGCCGTAAGCGCTTGTTCCGCCGGAACTTTGGCTTCAACTGGCAATTCCGTAAACGGAAGAAACACTTTGGGTCCAGTTTGGACTTCTGAAACCGATGATGTTTCTGAACTCGACTTGCTTTTCAACTTACTGAACATTGTATCTAGTTCCGTTCCGAGATCCACTATCCGAATTTTTTAGTTATGTAGGAAACAATTAAGTAAAATCCGTGGGATGGCTTATGTAATAATTATTAGGACAGGGTTCAAAAAGGGAAAATGCCAAGTTACATAATAATTAACAGTTTCTGACCTAATCGGACAAAATGACTATTTTTTGTACATCTCTGAATACATCGGCTTTATCTTTAATTCAAACCGTAATAATGTACGCTAAAGTACCGTCGCTCGTGGAGTTGGCGCGTACAAAACTTATCCATAATGTCAGTTATATTGAAGACACGGGTCCTACGCCCTTTCATATTCTAGAACCGGTTCTTCAACGAATGAATGCCAAGCAACTCAAACACATCGAATCAACCAGTCCACAACTCATGCCGGATACCGATAAACTCTGGCTCAAATTGGTGGAGAGAGATTTCCCCACACGTCCACTGGTTTCTCGACTGGTTTCAAAACTACAGATGCCCAATAAAGCGTTGTATGATAAGTATGTTAGTGATCGTGAACTGTTTCGACAAGATTCTACCAACCGGTTACGTATCATCAACGAACGTCTAAAGCTCGAGAAATCAGCAAAACAGATTGTGAAAGTACCTCAATTACTCAAAGATCCTACCGTTCGCCGAAGACCTACCGCAACATACTCCTACTCACGAAATACTTCGTTACCAAGAAACTCAATTCTTCTGCGTGCAAGAAGAGACTGCCAGGGCCGTCAACAAATGTTTCCCACAAGAACTACAGCCAAGTACGATGCTTTTGATGCGTTTAAAGCTCGTGATTTACCCTCACAACGCCCAGACCCGATCCACAGTCGCAACCAACACCAAATACAACGTCCACCGCCTAGAATCGGTCCTGAGAGGCCAAAACCATCGCCAGAAGCTCTCCAATTACTCAATAAGGCACGAGACCAGCTGCGAGTACCAGAACCTGCTCCAAAATCGCCAGTTACAGTCTCTGCTTCGGACCAATCTCCACGGAAACGCAAAGAACCATCGATCTTCCTTATACGAAAACGTCCATCACGTCCACAAACAAAACCTATACCACAAACACCACAATCCCTGCGAGTATCACAAGTGCCACCACCGCCTCCATCACGGATCAAGGCCATCAAATCTTCAGTGTTTTACTAATGATAATGATAATGAATTAATGCTAAAAATACATGCCCTAAACTTTTTTATGTAATTACGTTCTTTGCTTCTTGAGTAGTCTTCCTGATGAAGTATCGTTCAATCTCTTTTTGGTGATCTCAGACTTTTCCATAAGATCAGAACCTACCATCACTGTTTGTTTATACGATTTCAGACGTAATCTTCCATTCACCAACACGCGTTCAGGTACCGTGGTGACACATGCTTTGCTTCTACTGCTATCCAAACCCAATGTCTTGAGCAAGATTAAAATATCGCTGTTATTTCTCACTTGCAGAGGCAAGGTCGCTCCACTGCTTACCACCAACCCACGGGACCGTGAGCTTCTAATAAGCAGTACCACATTGGAAAAGAACGTTTTGCGGCTCTGACTATCGCTGCTGCCGGTAACATGGGCATATTGGACCTCGAACTTGATTCCACGCTCGATAGCGCTGCCCACAGGCTTGTGTTTAAGGAAAAATGGAAGTTTGCTGGTGAAGTTGAACGAAATCAAGTCAATATCGAGGTTTGTGCTGCAGAGCTGCAAGGCCCGTTCCAGCAACGGCTGCACTGCCAATATATCGAATGCGTTTTGGATTTTACCCAACCCCTGGCATTTGGCAGGATCATTGACAACGAGTGTGAGACGTGAAAAGAGTTTGAGGTGAGGAAACTTGTCTAAATCACGTCTGAGCATGCTCAAGTCAATTGGATTGGCTTTTTCTGGCGTGTTGACGGGGATCTTGACGGTTTCTGGTATAATGAAGTTGATGACTATGTGCGTGATTCCAACAGAATAAAGCGTGGAGATGGTATTTTTCAAGGTCGCAAGTTCAACCGGTGACGGTTTTGTCGTGTAATTGCTCACTGGCCACGGCACATTCAAGTCATACATTCTCCAACCTGAAATAATGGGTTCTAAAACAGTTTATTAATAAAAGAAGATTTGACCTCGTTCCGTTGCACCTGACTTGAAGTTTCGATGAGATGTTTTTGTCGCGCGCGCACCCGAAACAAGAAAAACCCAATATTGCACGTGACAACATGATCACTTGTTTTTACCTCCAACAAATGTTGCACAACACCCAGAGAATTTGCCGCCACCGCCACCAGGTCCAACAGTATAAATATCACACCAGCAAATCCCACTACGAGAATTCTGACTAAAACATCAACGTCAAAAATAAAATTCTCATGTCACTTTTGATGGATAAAACAAGAACACCTAAAGATAACGAGGGCCTTATCGATATTGGTAAGAACTGCGATCTCTGCCACCAACTCGACTTTCTTCCATTCCATTGTGAGGTTTGCAACCACACCTTCTGCCAAAGTCATAGATTCCTTGAGAAGCATAATTGTCCTGGTAAACAAAAGTTCTACAATGCATTCAAACAACCAACTCATACTTACACTGCCGACTTGCCGCCGGCAAAGTCGTTGTTTCCAGACCGCGAGGCCGATAAAAAACGCATCAATGAACGTCTTAACCAAGCACCAAAACCGGCCAATATAATGCAAAAACTGTTTCGAGTGGGTGACGTTGCAGCCAAGAAACCCAATGCGTTCCAGAAGTTCACCAAGTTCCTAAAATCCCAACGCGATAAGAAACTTAGTTCGAAATCAACACCGACCGCCAAATCACTGGCTCTTGAGTTGGCTCTGGTCCGCAAGAGTGCTAAAGGTGATTCCAAAATACCAGTAGGAGACAGAATTTACGTTTGGGCATTATATGTCAATGGCGAAGAGGCAGAAGATTTTGCTAAAATCAATATCACTAAGGAACGGATTCCTCTTTTCATTTCCAAAAACTGGCCCGTTGGCCGAGCATTAGACTCGATCGCTGACCAGCTTCGCATTAGAAACTACAACAACTCTACCAAGGATTCGAAAGAACGCCTCAATATCTTTAAGCTGGGCCAAGAACCAATTCTTGTCGAGACAAGCAACCGGTGCAACAAAGCATTTTCTAATGGAGACGTTTTATTCCTTGTCAAAGGTGCTATTTAATAGATTGCACTTGGGTCGTCCATACTATAGTCGATCCATGAGGCCATGCAGTTTTGGTCTTCCAAATGTCCCCATCTACTAAACTTCCCGGCATCACAGCCTGCGGTGTTCGGAGAGTTGGGACAGTTGAGGTACGGATCGTGGAAGTATCCAATATCACGGAACCAATGGACATTTTTCTTGTCGGCAAACAATGCCACACCAATCAGATGTACTGGTGCATCGCCCCATCTTTCATAATAAAAGTTACCTGTGGATTCCAAATGTTTGAACCAGCTGGAGTATGCCTCGCCACGGTAAAAGTCCATGTCAGCAATTTCAAAGTTTGACCAGAAATGACACGTTGAGTATCCTCCTGTGAGCTCGGCCTTTTCTGGGTTCTGTTGGTTTTCCAAGAGCCACTGAAACGCCCCGTTGGGGTTGACGAACTTGTAGTTGTTGTCGGTATTGAGGAACTTGAGGGTCTCACGCCAGAGACTCTCGACTGTTTCATGGATATCGTAGAGGTTGATGGTGAAACCATAGATTTTCTTGGTCTTTTCCAAGTATTTAAACACATCGTACTTTATATCAGAATAGAAATCGACTTTAGGCTCGATCCGCCAGTAGTAACGATACTTTTGAAGTTCAGGAAGATTGTAGAACGTACCGGAATAAAATCGGCACATGTTATGGTATGATTGTTTCGTGGCGTATGCGACGTTCTTTTCCGCCAAAATCCCCATTGCTTTCGATTCCCGCTCGACGTCAATGGACGAAGGTTTGTCCCATAATTCGGCTGGAATCTGAACAAATTCCATGGGAGCGTCACTGAGAGCACGCATACGTTCCTTGAACTTATCTGTGAATGGTCCGTCGTTGATAAACGTGTATGGATACTTGAATTTGGCGTTGAACGACTTTTCAAACCGTCTGATAGTTTGACTGATTCCCAGCGCGTCAGAAACACGTACAAGCGCGATAATCGTGGCGTTGGCACGTTCGTAAGTCGCCGGATCTTCAGGAGGACGAATTGTGTTGATATCAAAGTCCTTTGGTTCGGTGATTTGCTGCAGAACCACGTCGTTGTAGACTTTATTGTTGATCTCCAAGATTTCCTTGCGGTCACCTTGCTTATTTTTTGCATTCAAATATTTGAATTTGACATTTTGTGGCTTGATTTCAAATCCATACTTGTCAAGGTTAGAAGTGGCTTTTTTGTTTCCAGTAAATGTTGTGTTGGTTAAACCTAAATAAGAAAAGTCAAATTTGCTAACTAACGACAGAATTGACTGCTGTGGAATAAGTTCTCTAGCATCCCACGAATCGATAAAAAGCACCGAAATCACCACCCAGACAGCTGCTATTGCCGCAAGACCCACAATTACCCTTAAGGGACGCCGTAACATGCTCATTTGTAATGGGTATTTTAAGGGTGTTTCGAGTGCCTATTTTTCCTTTTTGTTTGGCACGTCATATGCAAAATGCAGGTTTCGGGTTCCCAAATCGCCTGTCAATCTCATTCAGAAAAGTAAATCTTTATAACCTGTAAGATTTTTAATTTTCAGCCTACTGAGCTACGAATTCAATACAAATACAATACCTGGAACATGGTTTTTATACGATTTAGCAAGAGGAGTTTGACCAAGATCCTTGTGGCTGTAACATGTTTGGCTGTTGCTGGACATTTATTGTCACAGAACGCTCACTCTTCATCAAAACCAACTTTGGTAATTCCAGACAACACCCAAATCAAAAAGCCGCCAGCCGCTGGTGACCCTAAGGAAAGCGTGGTAGAGTCTATCCACGACTACACCGTGTTTTTTAATGGCCTTGAGGACTATTCACTCAAATCTCCACTGTTGAAGAACAACTACAAAACAGAAAAGGCTCCAGAGAAGTTTTCCACCGATTCTGATTTCCTCTTCACCAAAGAATTCCTCGAAAATGTGCTTGATCTCCCTGACTCCACCGTGGCTGAATTAAAAGATTCTCATCTTCGTTATGTTGATGTCCATATCAACAAGCTTGTGGAAAACTACGGGGTTTCTACGTTTGGTAACATCCGTCGTAGTGAACCAGAATGGGCAAATTATGAAGGTTCTAAGGGATACGTGTTGGTTGGTGGATTAAAGTACAGTTGGCTTTCCTTCTTAGTGATCAAACAACTCCGTGCTACTGGAGCCAAGCTACCCATTGAACTTTTCATTCCTTCGAAACACGAATACGAACCTGAATTCTGTGAGAAGATTCTTCCCCAGTACAATGCCAGGTGTAATGTTGTGGACGATTTGCTCATGAATGATTTGGCCAAAAGATTCAATATTGGTGGCTACCAGTTTAAGATGCTTGCCCTCTTAACCTCGAAGTTTGAAAACGTCTTGTACTTGGATTCCGACAATTTCCCCACCAAGAATCCTGATTTCCTCTTTGACTCCGAGTTGTACAACAATAAGGGTCTTATATTATGGCCTGATGCTTGGGCACGAACCACTAACCCTAAATTCTTTGATATTGCTGGTGTTCCGGTGCGTGAGAACAAGATTCGGTACTCTGATTATGATGAAAAGAAGGGCAAAAAGCCATTGAGTGAGTACACCTTTGTAGATTCGCATTACCATGACTTTGAAGGTACTTTGCCAAATCCTACTTCAGAGACCGGGATGCTTATGGTGAACAAGACAAGCCATCTTAAGACCTTGTTGCTCTGTCTTTACTATAATGTGTTTGGTCCGAATTACTACTATCCATTGATGACGCAAGGTTCTGCCGGTGAGGGTGATAAGGAGACGTTTATTGCTGCGGCACATGTGATGGGTGAACCATGGTTCCAGACTCTTAAACAGTTCCAATGGGTTGGGTATGTGTCTCAGGTTGATAACCAGTTTACTTCGAAGGCATTGGGTCACTATGATCCGATCCAAACCTTTGAGAAGAACGAGGACCCTGATTTTATGTTTATGCATTTGTCTTACCCCAAATTCTTGTCTGGTTGGTTGGTTGATAACCATAACTTGATTTATGAGCAGCTGAAGGATCATATTCGGATGTACGAAGGGATCTACGATAAGGTGGGCTACGATTTTGATTTGCGGGTGTTACAATTTTTCACCGAAGCGTTGTGTCCAAACTATTATGACGAAACGGGCATGGCGATCGATGGATCAGGGACCCTGAAGGAAAAGTTGATGACACGTTACTTGGTATTTATTCGTGAGGATGAAGAAGCCGAGAGACAACGGTGTAAAGACGTGTTCATCCCACACTTGAAGTGGTTGAGAGAAACGTCAAAGTTCAAAACAATAGAAGAAAAATAAAAAGTGACAAGGATTTAGAGACAAAACAAATTGATTATAGAATGAATCAAGCTACGGGATATTTTCCTAATTGGCAAGGGGGAGGAGGGGTGCGGCCCTATAAGTTCGGTAAATATAGCGCATACTAGAGGTGCGGCATTAACAAATAATAATCTTGATTACAATAGAAGAAAAATAAACCGGTCTAGAAACCCGGATATTCCCATGACTAAAACACCGAGTATTAGTCAAATAAATGCTCTCTCAGGGGTTCTGGTCTAAATTACTAAAAGTAACAAAGTCGTATTACTAAAAGGAAGAAAAATAAAAAGCTTACTCTAAAAGCAGCATGCGCCCTGCATCGGAATGCGGCCCGATCACGGTTAGTTATATTTATTTAAGGCTGATGGCATCCCATGCCATTGCATAGTATTCGTGTATGTATAAACCTGCGATGAGTTCTTTATCTGAAGAATCGATCGCGCAGTTTGAACCAACTGCCAGTCTTCAAGAAAAGCAGGTAATTGGTAACAACGATGTCGCATCCATCCGCTCACTAGCCGCGGTGCCCAACCACGAAACCATCTCGCTTCCCCACGAAATCTTGTTTGTCGCACTAATGTGCATGTCGCAGCTTTTGACCCAAGCCCTGGTCTCCCAGACCATGAATACCATGAACGTTATTGGCAGTTCGTTTGGAGTTGCCGATAAACCTGGTGAGATCTCATGGTTCTCTGCCTCGTTTTCACTTACAGTCGGTACTTTTATCCTCATTTCAGGCCGTTTGGGTGACATGCACGGCTTTAAACTCATGTACATTATCGGTTACCTCTGGTTCGCATTATGGTCACTTGTGGTAGGATTCTCGGGATTTACAAAGTCCACCATCTTTTTCGATGTCATGAGAGCATTGCAAGGGATTGGACCTGCAATCATGATGCCCAACTCCCAGGCCCTTTTGGGGACGTTTTATCCGCCAGGAATGCGTAAGAACATTTGTATGTGTCTATTTGGTGCCATTGCTCCAGGTGGGTTTGTCATTGGTGCTCTTTGGAGTGGAATGTTTGCTGATGTAGTCTGGTGGCCTTGGACTTTCTGGGTCTGTGGCATAGTTGCCGTTGGTGTAGCCGTTTTGGCATACTTCATTATTCCCCATCATATCGGCCAGCGTTCTGGTGGTTCATTTGACTGGTGGGGCTCGATTTCCGGAGTCTCCGGGTTGGTACTTATCAACTTTGCCTGGAACGAGGGTCCTAACGTTGGCTGGGAAAGGCCGTACGTCTACGTTCTTCTTATTGTTGGATTCTTGTGCATGGCAGCATTCTACTTTATTGAAAAACGTGTCCAGGACCCATTGGTACCTCCTGAAGTCTTGCTGGGCGATACAGGGTTTGTTCTTGGATGCATTGCTGCTGGCTGGTCATGCTTTGGCGTGTGGTTATTCTATCTTTTCCGATGGGCCCTTGTTGTGGATGGTGACTCTGCTGTGATGGCTGCAGTTAAAGCCATTCCATGCATGCCCCTGGGATACGTGGCAGCGCTCATGACAGCTTATTTGCTTACAAAAGTTCCTTCTTCAGTGGTGTTCTTTTTAGCCATGGTATTTTTCATGGTAGCAAGTGTTCTTCTGGGAACTAGAGCGGTGGGTCAAATCTATTGGGGCCAGAAATTTGTCAGTTTCCTTGTGGGTCCATTTGGAATGGATATGTCGTTTCCTGCGGGGTGTATTCTCTTGCTGCATGCACTTCCTAAGCATCAGCAGGGAATTGCTGGTTCTTTGGTGTCGACATTTGTCAATTACTCAATTGCCATTGGTTTAGGTATTGCTGGATCCGTGGAGCACTACGAGGTTCGAGGCAAACCTGATACCTTGGATACAGTCATTATGGGCATTCACAAGGCTCAATATTCCGGTATGGGTTTGGCCGGATGTGGTATTGTTTTATCATTGATATTCATGGTAAAACAGTTGCGTGAAAGACTAAAGAATACAGACACCGGTGCAGTCGAGCATCCTTAGCATTTTGGTTGATGGTTTTTTTTTGGGATAAACCGGGAATAGTATAGAAATCATAAAGATTGCAAAAAAATTTGGAATCTTTATTGTTTTAATAATTTTTATAGAATGAATAATTTTAATATATTTAGTAATCTAATTGATTTAGTAATTCAATTGAGATGACAAATCTCCAAATGATCTATATTTATTTCTTTCCTATCAGAAATTTCTTATATTGTAAACCTTAATCGTTTGATGGTTCAATTCGCTTGGTTGAAGTTTTTATGGAACCATATTTTGCGATTTAGTCTTTTTTTTTCGGGGATCTCTTTTTTTTATTTTAGTCATTTTTCTTATCGATCGCGAATCCCCACAGTTACGTATTACTCATCACGAACATGTCTGTAGTTAAAGCTCCATTATCACAATCGCTCAAGATTGCGCTTATTCAGTTGAAGGCTGGTGCCGATAAGGCAGCAAACCTTGCCAAGGTCACGAAATACATCAATGATGCCGTTACTTCGTCGTCTATTGGAAAGTTGGACTTGGTGATGTTGCCTGAATGTTTCAACTCACCATATGCCGTCGACCAGTTCCGTAACTATGCCGAATTGATTCCATCCGGTGAAACTACGCTGCTCCTTTCTTCCCTTGCTAAACAACATGGAATTTTCATTGTCGGAGGCTCGATTCCCGAACTCGACCCGGAACTCGATAACAAAATCTTCAACACATCATTGACGTTTGCTCCTTCAGGAGAAATTATTGCAAAGCACCGTAAGGCACACTTGTTTGACATTGATATTCCCGGTGGAATTACCTTCCAGGAATCGATTTCGTTGTCTGGCGGCGATAAAGCCACAGTTTTCAAGTTGGGCGACTTTGGTTCTGTTGGTTTAGGGATCTGTTACGATATCCGGTTTCCTGAATTGGCTCTGATTGCTGCCAGAAACCCTCACAACAGTTTTGCCATGTTCTATCCTGGTGCTTTCAACACCACGACCGGACCATTGCACTGGCATTTGTTGGCACGGTCCCGGGCGGTCGACAACGAGATTTTCACGGTGTTGTGTTCCCCAGCACGCGATGTGGGCGGTGATGGGTACCAGGCGTACGGTCACTCGCTTGTGGCTGATCCTTTGGGCAACATTATTGCTGAAGCTGGTGAAGGAGAAGAGATTCTCTACGCAGAATTGGACAAAGACCTCTTGCCCAAGGCGAGAGAAGGCATCCCTGTTCATTACCAGAGAAGGTTCGATATCTACGGCGACTATGTTGGCGAAGGTAAGGTCAAGGTTGGCGATTTATAAATAATGCTTTTATAGATTTTTAATCATCTTCCTTTCTCTCCACAAACTCGGCTACAATATCCATAAATTCCTGAGGCTTTTCACTAATGACCCAATGGCCGCTGGCAACGTCCCTCACTTCAAAATCAGGGAAGAACTTGCCAATATCGGGAATTACGTCGTCAGGAACGTAGTTGGATTCGGTACCGCGAATAAAGAGCGAAGGGCCTGTCCATCGGCACAAGTTCGGGTCATAAGGCCAAGCAGCAATGTTTCCCAGAACAATGGCGTTGCCGATAATATCAAGTGGGATCTTGGAAGTGACAGGTTCGTTCTTGCGGCCACGGTTCATGTTGGTGAGGAGGAACTGGCGTACGGTAATGTTTGGCTCGACTTCAGCCAACTTGGCGTCGACATCTTTGATATTAGTGTAGCGATACTTCTCTGTAGCCAACCGGAGCTGATTGACATATTTGGAAAACGACAGGCCCGTACCCAAGTTTACTGGGGCGTTATCGACACTCACGAGCATCAGGAGAAGTTCGGGGCGCCGAAGGGCCACGGCCATCGCGGTTTTTGCACCCATTGAGTGGCCGATCAATACCGGTTTTGCGTCTAATTGCAGGTCCACAAATGCTTCGACATCAGATGCTAATGCTGGGTAATCGAGCCGGGAATCATGAGGAGATTGGCCAAAATTTCTGAGATCCAAACAGTAGACATCGCGATTCATTCGTTCCGCGAGCAGTTTGGCAACGGTCCGTGAGTTTGATTTCGATCCAAAAAGTCCATGTAATATGACGAGAGGTGCTCTGTTGGAAACAGCAGGTGCAGCATGCTTATCGAACGTGAGCAGCACACTTGGAATGCGCTGCATCGCATCGCCAAGGTACGAGTAGTTTCTGATGAACCGCAACATCTACTTTGCTTTTTTTTCTTACAATTTTTCTTGAACATTTCAATTTACTCTATCGTTTCTATAATTTATCTCAATCTCTGTTCTTTGACCTCAAAGAACCCGCCCAAATGGTCCGTGTTTCCAAACGTCTGGATTACTCCTTTTGTTAATCCGGATTTTGTAATATCCACCACCGTTACCGAAGTGTTGAATGGGAACTTGAGATTTTCCAGTGTCAACGACGAATGAAGCGTATACTGATGAACGGTGTGTAAATGGTTCATCAACATGGTGATGGTTCCTCCGTGCGTACACACCACCACGTTCTGTTTGTCACCACTTTTCGTCACAATCTCGTTCCATACCCGTTCCACACGTGCCACAAACTCGGCCCGTTGCTCGCCCATATCGCGGAACCCTTCTCCATACTTTGCCAATGCATCCGTTAAAAACATGCCTTCCACTGCTCCCATATTGCGTTCCCGCAAATCTGGAGTGTAACGGACATGTTTGACATCCTGTTTGGTCACAATCTCGGCTATGGTACTACGACACCGCACCAAGTCCGAACTGATACATTCATCAAACGGAATGTCTGCGAGTGCCGCGCCCACCAGCCGCGCCTGGTCACGGCCAGTTTCATTCACATCGATGTCAAGGTGGCCCTGGAGAATCTTTTGTCGGTTATGATCTGTTTGGCCATGTCTCACGACAAAAACACGTACGATCGCCGGATCAGTATTGGCAACAACGTTCATTAATATGAAAAGAAGAAAAAAAAATTATTAATTGATGGTAGATTAAATTTCATAGACTAAATTTCAGCAACAACTTTTCTTTTAAACAAATAGTATTCATAATCATCATGAGTCATTAACTAAATACATGTTTCGATCTCGTGTCTAACTTGCTCCAACACCTCCTTTTTCATTTTGTAGCCATGGATGGTGGCATCAGGAAAAACGCCTGATTCCAAATCGGACTTATACTCGTTAATCCCGCGAACCCCAGCTCCAAAGAAATCCCCATAATGCTTCACAAATTTCGGAGTATGCGACTCTTCAGGATCACACATACCCATCATATCGCTTACCACCAACACCTGACCCAGTGTAGACGGACCAGCTCCGATCCCAATTGTAGGCACTTGCAAGTTCTGTGTAATGATCTCTGCCAACTTATTTGGAATACATTCAAGCACAATCGCAAATACGCCGGCTTTTTGCAACAGAAGACATTCACGATAGATTTCTATCGCATTTTCGGCACTGGTTCCTTGAAGCTTAAACCCACCAAACACATTGTGATGCTGCGGAGTCAAGCCAACATGTCCCATCACTGGAATACCAATCGTGGTCAATCTCTTCACTCTCAGCACGATCTCACTATTACCTCCCTCTATTTTAATGGCTTGGACTTTACCTTCCTTAACAAGCCGAATGGCTGTGTCAATTGTCTGCTCTTGAGACCGTTCAAACGAACCAAACGGTAAATCGGCCACAAGAAACGATTTCTTGTTACCCCGCGAAACCGCCTTGACGTGCCACAAGAATTCGTCGAAAGTCAACTCGTTGGTATCTCGATATCCCAATGTTGTCATGGCCAACGAGTCGCCCACGAGCACCATATCGAGGTCTGCCAGCTCCGTCATCTTGCTTGTAAGGTAATCGTGTGCTGTAACCATCGAAATCGGCTTTTTATTGCGGTACGACGCCTGGAGATCAACAAGTGTTTTACGGATCGTCGTTTTATGGGCCGATCTGGCAACTACAGACGTGGACAACAACCTTGCAGGGATCTTGGACAACATCTTGATGGTCGTATAACCTCGGTTTCCGAGATGAGTAATAAAGGTCATTAATTACACAAAACCACAAGAGACAAAAATGTCGTTGACCCACTAACGGAAAAGAAGTCGTGGCTAATGCTACACATTTTGTACGGACATTTTTTTCAATGATTTGAAAAAACACAAACACAAAAACAAGTTACTGAGCAACACTTGCTAATATGTATAAGAAAAATGCTTAGGTAAGCATACTTGGCAACCAACCAGTTGTGCACTATTAGGTCATGACGGAGCACGAATTTTTGCCCACCGTTACCCAAATAGGTTAAATATTACGAACCTTGTATCTGTACGCTCTAACCCTACCTTGTAGTACCCCTATACAAGCTGCAGCCTGCATTTAGAATATAGCTGTTTATGGACCCGTTTGTTTTCCGTGCCGAAGGTTAACCTGCGTACCTTAACGCCGCAAGTATGGGGAAATAGACAAAGTCCCTGCCAAACAGAATTTTGTCGAATATGGTCGACAAAAGCAAGAAGTTTACCAAAAAAAAATTGACTCACGCCATTTGTAGCATTGCTTCACAATGATCCACTAAACTAGGAGTAATGAAAATGCATCTCCCAAAACTGATAAATTCTTTAAAGAATGCTGACCAATTTGTAACCGGTTGGCGGGTGATGTAACTCCGATCCAGATGTACGGCATACAAATGACGTGCATAACAATTGGTTGTTCTTGAAATTTCCCATCTATAAATACGTGGTTATCATCCCCTCTCTACATCTTTCTTTCAGAACAAATTCTAAATCAATTTACAGTAAGAAAATGCCACATTTTGATGAATCGTTTCGTATGAACCATACCTGTTTGCGGATCAAGGATCCAAAGGTTTCGGTTCCTTTCTACACCAAGAACTTTGGTCTCAAGCTTATTCGTGAATTGAACTTTGACGGATTCTCGTTGTACATGTTAGCTTATGAAACTGACGAAGATAAGCACTTGAACTGGGCAGCCAGAACTGGTGTTTTGGAATTGTGTCATAACCACGGTACCGAAAACGACGACAATTTCAAGGTTAACAACGGTAATGGGACCGAACACCGTGGTTTCGGGCATATTTGTCTCTCTGTTGACAACATTCAGGTTTACGAACAGCAATTGTTGGCCAATGGCGTTGAATTCAAGAAAAAGTTGTCTGACGGTAGACAAAAGGACATTGCCTTTGCCTTGGATCCTGATGGATACTGGGTTGAATTGATTGAACACGGCAAGAACAAGATTGAAACCAAGACCGATGCTTCGACCTACAAGTTGAACCACACCATGATAAGAGTCAAGGACCCACAAAAATCGTTGGACTTCTACAGAAACGTGTTGGGATTCAAGTTGCTTTCTAAACACGACCACGCCGAAGCTCAGTTCTCCTTATACTTCTTGGGTTACAACCATGATCCTGATTTCAAGGAAGGTGAAATTTCCAGACAAGAACAGGCTTTATATGAAGGTGTTATTGAATTGACCCACAACTACGGTACCGAATCTGACGATTCCTTTGTTGGCTACCATAACGGTAACAGCACTGAGAACGGGGCTCTTCAAGGTTATGGCCACACCTGTGTTTCTTGCAAGGATCCAGCCAAGTTCTGTGAAGAAATCAGCAAGGAATTCGGAGACAACATCGACTGGTCCTTGAAATATGACCAAGGTAAGGCTATCAAGAAGATTGCTTTTATCAGGGACCCAGATGGATACTCGGTTGAAATCTTTGGCCACGACTTGTTTGCTGAAAACTGACTAGCTCGCTTGTAATAACACTTTGTATGATTGATTCTACTTTTATAAATATACACCTTCAGTAGATTCTGGAACTGGTACAGCTGTAGTAGTAGTAGTAATAGCAGCGGAAGGCAATGGTCCAGCAGTTTGTGCTTTATATGTTGCTATTTCTTGTTTTAGAATATCTTCTTCTTTACTTTTGTCTGCCTCAGAGACCAATCCTCTTCGCACGAGTTCGACAAGGGCGAGTGTGATTCGGCGGCTTTGTGCTTCTATGGTTTGGTTATTTTCAAGGACAGTTTCAAGATACAAATGGTCATCACTTTCTAGTTCTTGTTTTTCGGCGTCGGTTATGGTAATTGAGCCGATTTTTGCCTGTTCAAGTTTGGAATTGATGGAGCGTGATTCTTCCAAGAGTTCAAGATTAGTCAGGATCATCCGCGAAATGGAAGTGTGCAATTGACGCTTGGAATCACGGATCTGATCTTCAGAAACATCTTGAATAGCAGTATTGTACTGCTCGGGCGTGATTGGTTCAGACATCGTAAGCTTCTGATTTCGTGCTGTAAAGTGGCAATTACTACAAGTAAAGATTGAGATATGTGCCACAAAAACCAAAGGGTTATGTACTGTATATAGAGTTATCTGAGCCGTGAACAAACAAAACTCGATTCCGAAAAAGGCGTAGGGAACCCAAAAATACCACGGTAGGGCGAGGATTGAAATGATACGAGTTTTCAATAAAGCTTTTTCTTTTTAGGTTCTGATTAAGGTTAAGGAAACCCTGTCGAATGAATCAGAATGAAATTTCCAAATTTATATATAGAAGAATAGTTAGAGGACATGGATTTCAATTTAAATGTAATCCAAATAGTTGTGAATCTCGATTTACTCTATGCTGACATATCCAGTGTCCTGCATACGTGCTGGAGGAATTTTCGCCATTGACAGGAGTGGCTGCTAATCAGGCATCCTGACAAAAGTTATGTTCCGAGCAACAATTCGTCAGTTTTCCTACTCAAGAATGGTATCTCAACAAACTACCCAAAAAGTCCAAGACTTGATCAAGAACAAGCCTATCTTTGTCGCTTCCAAGTCCTACTGTCCTTTCTGCACCAAGACTAAGAACACTCTTGCTCAAATCACCAAGGACGCTTACGTTATTGAGTTGGACGAAGAAGCTGATGGCGCTGAAATCCAAGAAGCTTTATTCGAATTGACCGGTCAGAAGACCGTTCCAAACATCTTCATTGGTGGTGAACACATTGGTGGTAACAGCGACCTCCAAACCTTGGCTTCTCAAGACAAGTTGGAAGCCAAGATTAAGGCCGTCTTGTAAGCAAACTGTGGTTCTGTTTCTATTTATAAGTAGATTTATATGGTGATTACAAGTTTATCAATCAAATACACCCATGTTGACGTGTGTAATTAAAACGGCTGGTTACACCAGACGCCAATTATTTCCCGTTACAGATCCTAATGGACCTCCCTGACACCCATAGTATTTGTAATCAACCACAAAGGTTTTTTCGAGTGGGAGAAATGTCATCAAAATTTCCGTTTTCGGATTCAAATCGAACAGACTGCGACTGCAAAATATACATCAGTTTACACTCGTGGCTGCAACTGAAGACTATATAAAGATGTAACAATTCATCTCTGTAGTTAATTCTTCACTCAATTCTAACACTCTTAACTCAATTACTCAAAACAATGCAATTCTCTTTCGTCGCTATCACTGCTCTTGCTGCTTCCATGGTCGCTGCCGCTCCTGCTTCAATCCCAGATGCTGAAGGAGTCTCTATTCCTGATGAAGCTATCCTTGCTCAATCTGTTATTCCTGACGATGTTGAACCCGTCATTGCTGAAATCGACAACCAAAAGGTCGTTGTCTTGGTCAACACTACCTTGGCTACTGAATTAGGTACCTCTCTCTCCAAGAGAGAAGCTGATGCTGATGCCAAATGGCACTGGATCTCGTACCGTTTTGGTCAACCAATCTCCAAGAGAGAAGCCGAAGCTGATGCTAAATGGCACTGGATTTCCTACCGTTTTGGTCAACCAATCTCCAAGAGAGAAGCCGAAGCTGACGCCAAGTGGCACTGGATTTCCTACCGTTTCGGTCAACCAATTTCCAAGTAAGCAGGACTTCTAAAGACTTTCAATCTCTCGTTTATTTGCTACCTTTATAGCCAATTTTTCGGTTTTTTTTCTTCTTGAATGAATGTTCTTATTATACCATATATGTGTAGTCCTTATATGTAGTCCTTGAAGGTGATCACTTTGATTTTTTTTTTTTTAGTCTTCATCATATTTATTGGATTTGACACGACCATATATAACAATAAATTTTCAGTTAGTTAACGTAGCTTCAAACATTAAATAATGTCGAATATTGGCTTGCAAGTGCGCCAAGCTGTACCATCCATTGATCCTGTGGTGGCTGAATATGCTACTGGATATATTCAACATGTATCAAACTCTACAGATGACAGTGTTTTAGCCCAAAGTTTGAATATTGAACAAGAGATGGACTTTGTCAAGCAATTGTTAATTGATGCAGGCGGCGTGTCAGAAAAAGTCTCTCAATTAGCAGACAATCTCTCTCAAGTGTTGAGTACAAAGCTTAAGGACAACATGGCCAAGTTAGAAATTACAGGAGACACGTCCAAGAGATTGTTAGACATCAACTTGTTGAAGAACAACACCAAGAGAGATATAAATTCATCGCTTGCTTTGTTAAGTGCCAGTAATGATATTGAGCACACTGGTAGAAAGATGGAAAGTAGAGTGGACAAGAAGAAGTTGGAGAAGCAGGAAAGAAAGATTGCCAAGAAGGTGGCCAAGAGAAACAACAAGTTCGTCAAGTACGAAGCTTCGAAGTTATTAAACGAAAAGAAACAAGACGACTACGACTCATTCTTCCTTGAAATCAATCCTTTGGACTTTGGTTCTAGTGCAGGTAAGTCCAAGGACATTAAGATCGAGAACTTTGACTTGTATGTTGGTGAAGGTCAAAGAATCTTGAGTGAAGCATCGTTAACATTAGCTTACGGAAGAAGATACGGTTTGGTTGGTCAGAACGGTATTGGTAAGTCTACATTGTTACGAGCTTTGTCTAGAAGAGAATTGAACATTCCAAAGCACATTACTATTTTGCATGTTGAACAAGAAATCAGAGGAGACGAAACTAGTGCCATTCAGAGTGTTTTGGATGCAGATGTCTGGAGAAAGAACTTATTGATGGAAGAACAAAATATCACTGATAGAATTAATGAGATTGAAAAGTTACGTGAAGAATTCGATGAAGAGTCCAATGAAGTCAGAAAGTTGGATTACGAAAGAGAAGACTTAGATGCCCATCTCCAACAAGTTAATGAAAAGTTGTACGACATGGAATCGGACAAGGCTGAAAGTAGAGCTGCTGCCATTTTGTACGGTTTGGGTTTCACCAAAGAATCACAGCAACAAGCTACCAATAAGTTTTCTGGTGGTTGGAGAATGAGATTATCGTTGGCCAGAGCATTGTTCTGTAAGCCAGATTTATTGTTGCTTGATGAACCATCTAATATGTTGGATGTTCCATCCATAACGTACTTGGCCAAGTACTTGCAATCGTATGAAGCTACCGTTCTTGTTGTGTCGCACGACAGAGCATTCTTAAACGATGTGGCCACCGATATCATTCACCAGCATTCCGAGAGATTGGATTACTACCGTGGGTCCAACTTTGACTCTTTCTACGCTACGAGAGAAGAAAGAATCAAGAATCAACGTCGTGAATATGATAACCAAATGGCATACCGTAAGCATTTGCAAGAATTTATTGACAAATTCAGATATAATGCTGCCAAATCTTCGGAAGCACAATCTCGTATCAAAAAGTTGGAGAAGTTACCAATTTTGGAACCTCCTGAAGATGACAAGGTCATTACATTCAAATTCCCCGAACCTGAAAAGTTATCCCCACCAATCTTACAAATGCAAAATGTTACATTTGGTTATGATCCAGCCAAAATATTGATGAAAAACGTCGACTTGGACGTGCAGATGGATTCCAGAATTGCCTTCTGTGGTGGTAACGGTACAGGTAAGACCACTCTCTTAAAGTTGTTGTTGGAACAATTGACTCCATTAGAGGGTATGATTTCGAGAAATGGTAGATTGAGAATCGGGTACTTTGCTCAACATCACGTTGATGCCATGGACTTGAGTCTTTCTGCCGTTGCTTGGATGTCGCAAACATTCCCAGGTAAGAATGATGAAGAATACAGACGTCACTTGGGTTCGTTTGGTATTACTGGTACTCTTGGTTTACAAAAGATGCAATTACTTTCTGGTGGTCAGAAATCCAGAGTTGCTTTTGCTGCTTTGTGTATGACTCAGCCACATATCTTGATTTTGGATGAACCTTCGAATCACTTGGATACTCAAGGTTTAGATGCCTTGGCCGATGCTTTGATCAACTTCAAGGGTGGAGTATTGATGGTGTCGCACGATGTCTCTATTATTGATAAGGTGTGTAACGAGATCTGGGTAAGTGAAGACGACACAGTCAAGAGATTCCCTGGTGATATCCATGCATACAAGAAGCACATTCTTGCCAGTGCAGATGCTGCTGGTGTTATTAAGAAGCATTAATTTGGGTCAAATATACAAAGTGTATGTAGTCAAGGCACCTTTACCTTTTTTTTTTTCGCAACCGAAATGTCGCGTAGCTCGCTTAGAAAAACGACATCAAGATAAACGCAATCATGACCACGATCGGGATCACAATCACAATCACGATCCCTACCGACTTATCATGATTTTACAATCGCTTGGTACAAAATCAAAGGTAGCTTTGGGGATAGTTGCATCATATACTTCGTTTGAAGTGTACATGCATGTGCGGACAAGGTATTTGGTGTACCAGCGGCAACAAGAGTTCCAAAAACTCGGAAACGATGAGATTGATATCACCAAGTTCAAATCGGCTACGATTGGTGGCGTGTTTGTCAATCCGTTTGAAGAGTATCGTCCTCAGACTGCATTTGAATTTATATTGGTGCGGATAATGGAATTGTTTGAAAGCATTTACGGAAACAGGTACGAATTACATGGGAAATTATCTGAACCGCACGACGGGGCTGTGGATGTTGAAGACGTGCTCAAGTTGTACAAGCCAGATGTGGAAACTATGAAGAAGAATTCGATTATATTCCAGGAATGTATCAAGACAAAGGATTTTACTGCACTCAAGTCGCTGCCATGGTACAAACCAGGAATTCCAGTTGATAACCAGATGATTTTTACCTGGTTGGGCCAATCATGTTCGTTAGTACAGATTTCTGGGGTCAATTTCTTGACTGATCCCATCATGAGCGATCGCTTGATTAGCAAATCGTTAGGCCCGAAAAGACTCATCAAATCTCCAATGTCATTGGAAGATATTCGAGAGGCTACAAATAACAAACTCGACTTTGTCTTGGTAAGTCATGATCATCCTGACCATTTAGAATTGGATTTGGCTAAGGAGATTGGAAATTCAACTATGTGGATTGTACCGTTGGGATTAAAGAAGAAGTTGGCCAGGAAAGGCATTTTCAAAGTAATTGAAATGGACTGGTGGGATTCAATCAACCTCAATCCATATATTTCTGATGTATTACCAGATAACTACGAAGTTGTTTGTGTCCCAGCGATGCATTGGTCGGGACGGTATGTCTTTGATTCAAACAAGTCTTTGTGGTGTTCCTTCATTATCAGAAAGAATGGCAAATCTTTGCTTTATCATACAGGGGATACTGGATATTCTCTGGAGCTTTTCAAGGTTATTGGACACAAGTATGGACCGGTTCAGCTTGCATTACTCCCAATAGGGCAATATTGTCCGCTGTGGCATCAAAAACCTCGGCACATTTCGCCCCAGGAAGCACTACAAATTTGCCAGGATGTTCTGGCCAAGTTTATGAAGGGAATACACTGGGGCACATTTAAGTTAAGTGGTGAACCCATATTAGAGCCAAAGGAGTTGTTGACGAAATTGGCACGAGGTATAGACAAATCCAATCAGTATGGAGCGCCTGAATTTGGATTAAGTTACATGTACAATATTGCTGACGCAGAAAAGTAGTAATACAAGATCTGTTTATTTATTAAAAAACCTTGATATGGTTCGTTCTTTGTGGTTGCTATTTACAGAGGTTATCATTTTCATTAATCAAGTTTGTAGACAGCTCTGATTCTAGCTTGTTGACTGGACATCATGGCTTTTTGGTAAGCCTGGAAATCCGAGTCGGAACGGATAACCGAACCAATAGACATAAACAACCCGAAAGTACCAACTGAACCCATGATGTATTGGCCCAAAGTTCTCATCACACCATTTGGTCCAGCACCGTTTTGTAAGATGGAGAAGCCTCCAAACAAAACACCAACACAAACACCAACGGTGGAACCCATAAGAGCACCCATTTTGAGTTTATCAAAGGTTGATGGTTGGTGTCCGTACTGTACTTGTTGAACTGGTGGCATAGTAATTTATTAGCTCAGAGAGTGGTGGGGTTCTTTTTTCAGATTCAACACGACAAAATTGATGGTTAAGTGCAAAAGCGAAAAGTGCGAAAAGTAAGAAAAAAAAAAAAAAAAAAATAGGCGCTCTATTTCTTGTGTCGCGCACTACCGCACTTGTCTGTTCACTCAATTTAACATTATTCAAATCGTGAGCCAATCAACACCCAAGTAACTGAAAACTTAGACAAAAATAATAAGATGGGTTCGTCTGCTTCTAAACCGGAAACGAAGGTGTTTACTCCTTCGACACCAGTGGACTTCAGTGCTTCCTTTTTGTCCCAATTAGAGAATTCGCCTGAATCCGACTACTCGCGTGCCCAATACACCGAAAAGTACATACAAGACCGTGTGGCTGCTGAATTGACCAAGTTGGAAAAAGAGACTATTGAGCGTTTCCACAAGACAACCAATGATGCCTTGCAAACTACAGAAAATAAACCAAACGATGTTTCTGTGCCTTTATACAACGATAAGATTTCCAAGTTGACCTCACTCTTGGAAGAAAACATCAAGTTGGCTCAAGTCCAAGTGCCGGAAGAAGTCGCCGCTGCCAGAACATCCGTCATTCAATGCTTAAAAGATAACAAAGGTAAGAGCTTGAACTGCTGGAACGAGGTTGAACAATTTAGAAAGTTGGTTAAAGATTTGTAAATTACATTCTTTCTCTTCTTGTGTATTTAATGAACTAAGAATTTATTCATCTATGCTACAATCCAACTGCCTTGTAGATCAAAAGCAATGCACTGTCACTTTCACCACCTCCGGCTAGTTGCTCAATGGCTTCCTTGTTAAGACTACTGACTTTGTTGTCGTTGAACTTCCACCATCTCTCGCCGTCCAAGTCACTTGGATCCTTTACAAATGATTGGTAGTGACCGGAGTCGGCCGAGGATCCTCTATGAGTTATCACAGCTTGCAATTCGTACACAGAAGATGGATTTTCCGTGTTAGTTTCTTTGTTGAATCCTTCAGGTAAAATACTTTGAACTTCGTCTTCAAACTTGGATTTTATCGACGCAATCTTCAATTCGTCTTCTTCTTGTTGCTCCAATGGAGTCAAATTAGTATCTTTCTTCAGCTTTTTGAAATCTCTAATCAAGTCCACGTTGTCTTTCTCGATCTTTCTTATTTGATCTCTAACCAGAACCTTCTCAGACTTAATAGATTCGTCCAACATCTCGGCCAAATCCAACTCAAATGGGAATTGTACCTTTCTCAAAATTTTGGACTTGACTCTGGTATCTATTCTCCAGAAGAATCTCACAAAATGGACGGTCAAGTATTTGGGTAATCTCGTAATGGTCTTTGTCACGTCATATTCAGTGTTAGAGCCCAAGGTATCGTTGTGTTTTTCTATGGTTTCAGTTAATCCGGCCAAAATACCGTCTCTCAAGAAATTTGTCTTGATATCGATGTGACAGTTCAATTTCAACGAGGTTTCACCATCGATCTTGACTCCTTCGTCAGGAAGTGCAAGACACTTTGTCTTGGTTTTAAAACCAACCTGGAAATAGTTACTAATATCCAATTGGTTGTCCAATGTCGAAAGTAATTGAGAAAAAGCTTCTTCAGCATCCTGTTGTTTATATCCACCGGGTCCCATTTCAGCGAATTGTGGGTAAAGCTTTCTAAAAGTAGAAAGGAACAAAGTCGGAGTGACATTTTCATGTTTCTTGGACATTTGCTGGAACAATGCCTTCAAGCCATACACGGTATTTTGACTAGGGTCACTGGTGATACCGGTTCCCTTAAAGTCCAAGACTTTTTCTCTAAGATCGGTGACCAGGAAAAGAGATTGCAACGAAGAGTTTAAGTAACAAGTGTTACCCAAATTAACCAAACCAGAAGGATCATTACTGACCTTGACCAATTGGTTTTTGTTCAAGTCTTCAATAAAGACTTGTTTTTCCACTGGTTTTGAAGGCAAATCCTTATCTGGAGTACCCAAAACCATGACAGGCTGTTTTGGATTCAAGTTCAACAGCAGAATAACAGCATCATCCTGAACTTTTCCTCCCTTGACCAAAATCTTTTGTCTTTCTGGTGGAATGTTGGTGAGTTGTTGGATTTTTTGTTTGAACTCGAAGCCTGTGGCATTGTCGTTAAGCTCGATCTCGTAGACCTTTCCGGCGTTCTTTATAGTAACCATTGTTAGTTTTTGTTCTTTTGCACTATCACAAAAAAGATGATAAATCTGTTGGAATTTAACTTACTTTGAATCATATAGTGGCAAATCGGATTTTGGGTGGTACGTATTTCCAAAATAACCTAAATTCACAAGTAGTTTAAACAACAAAAAAAAAGAATTATGATTGAGAAAAAAAATCTCCCGGGGGTGAGTCGAACACCCGATCTCAAGATTACTTTGAGGTTATCATTACAGTCTCGCGCCTTAGCCAGCTTGGCCACCGAGAGGATTTGTATCAAAGTTTGTGTTGTAATATTTCAGCTAGATAGCTTTTAAAAAGAGTATGACTAGGATTTTACTGTAAGATATATTATAGCCACTGTGGATTTCATAATCTATAGACGGGTATAAAACGGTTCACATATCATCCAATAACGAATGCTGACTCAAAAGTATACAATCGCCTCCCCGTTCGGGGTCTAATCCGTAGGTATAAAAGATTCCTTCTGACGTTATCACATTAATATGCAACAAGTTCAATGAGACTTCCTTGGGCATGAACGTATCGTTCATAGAAGGTGAACTGGAATCCTTATCTCGGGAAAGGTAAGATTGTGGAACAAAATCCTGCTGCAACTCATTGCTCATCACAGCAATTGACTTGGTATCTTTACCAATCGAGTTGATCTTGAGCGATGCAAAATGTCTGGTGGGTTCCAAAATCGACGAGAAACGCGAGGGCAAAAAGTCTCCCATCTTCTGAGCTGCCTTGCGTCCCAATGTCTGTGAAGATCGTCTGATTAGACGAGCAACAGATAATCTGTTTTGGTCGATTATTGGCTCACTACGCGTAGCATTGCCCGGGTTAATGTTGGTAGGTATATCTTCCCCAGACATTTCTGAATTAATGCTAGCATACGAATTGGTGGATCCCTGCGATAACTTGCGTTGCTTGTTCGAAATAACTTCAAGTGATTCGTTTTCAATTCCTTCATCGTCCATATCGTCATCGTCATCAACTTCAGCATCACTGTCATCGCCATCGTCCGGAATATCGTCAAAATCAACTTCTCCATCTGCCTTCTTCGTCGGCTCGATTGCCTCAGATTCTTCGGCAATGGGTTCGTACTCGGGATTCAATCTGGGCTTCTTTTTCACTGAATTTATCTTATTGAGTTTGTGCTTGTTTTCTAACGCCTCGGTCTCACCCAAACGGAATATATGCACTGTTTCACTCGAAGAGGTAGCCAATACATATTTGTCACCCGAACTGAAGTGAATAGAGTGGATTTTAGTGGGGTATGTTCCTCTCCTAAACTGGTACAATTTGACACCGGTGCTGACGTTGAACACTCGAACAATAGTACCCTTGTCCGATGCTGTAGCCAATAGATTGCCGCTACTCGAAAGTGTCAATGCAGCAAGCGATGATTTGTGCGCCTCTATCACTGATAAAGGTTGTAAGGTATCCAAGTCGAATATAATGACGTCCCCAACGCGATTTGGAGTACTACTCACACTCTGGATGTTATTTTGGACGGAATTCAAACCTCCATTGGTATTTATTCCATTTACCAAAAGGGATTCGTGAGTAATTGTCTTTGGTGGAGATGGGTATGCTAAATAACTTTTATCACCCTCGGCGGTCCCCACGGAAATCGCACATAATCCGTTGGCATTTGGGCTTGTTTCAATAGTATGTAGGAGTTTCATGGTGGTTATGTCGTAGATATAGATCTGCTCCTCCAACAACACCACCAAGCGTGTCTTTGTAAGTTTTATTTGCAAAATTGTTGAGGGAAAGATAAGATCACAGATGGTCGATTGGCGTTTGGTGTTGACAATCTTGAGCTTGCGGGGGGAAGAGCCGGGTTCTTCTCCAAGGGCCACAATTGCTATGAGAGAAGTGCTGTAGAGCATCTCTATCATTCCTATTGCTTCATCTTTCTTGTACTGGAAGCACTTTCCAAAGGAGTGCTTGCAACTGAAGATTCTGTATCCGTTGGCAAGTGCCACGGCAACACACGAATTGTCCTGGTTGAAAGTAATATAATTAACTGAGCCAGCTATGGGTCTTGAGCCACCACTTCTTAATGAAGATGCACCATCACTTGAAATGCTTCTTTGAAGTTGTTGGGTCAAGTTGGCTTGTAGAACAGAAGATTGGGTCTTAAGCATGAAGACAAATCGCAGTTAAGTAAAGTAAAGTAAAGTCGATGAAAAGGGTGAAGGGTAGAACAATTAACTAATTTGTAAGTTCTCTTGATTTTAGCTTCTTTTTTTGCAGATGTTTTCGTGGATGCTTATCGGCTCCAGGTTTGACGGACTAAAGCTTTGTGAGCCTATTGTAATGTTTGGTCGTGCCCGCACGGCTCCTACAAAAAAAAAAAGAAATAACGGTCGGAGCTCCAACCTGTCAATTGTACTGCTGATATTACAAAGCGGGCATAGAGGTTTCCATGTATCTAAAAGCTAAGCTAAACTTTATACGACTCTAGCCAACCAGGAAGTGTACTTTTCGATCATTTCTGGAGTGACATCGTGAGCCACATCTTCCTGAACAAACAATTCAGCAGTGTCATTGGTGTTGACGTACTGGTCGACCCATAACAAAGTCAATTTCGGTGGCACCAAAGTATCCTTAGCACCGAACGCAGCAAACAATTTGACGTCGTGCATCGGGAAACTCTCGAAAATCTCAGAATCTTCCTTTGCAAGATAATTGTGGAACGTTTCTGGATAGTGCGAACGTCTCTGTTCGTCGCTCAACGGTAACTCGTTGTAGTTAAAGTAAAAGTACTTTTTATCGTAGTCTGGCGACTCCAATTCCGTCTTTAACAATCTGTTGATAAGCAAGGACGTCAAATCGTTGGTTCCAATCACAGGATTAACCACCTCCGTTAAGTGTGGATACTTGTAAGCGAACCGAATCGCAGTGTGGGCACCCAACGAATACCCACTAATCCAGTTCTTGAACTTTATCTCAGTTTTGTAAAGTTCCTTCAATCTACGATCAACGTAGTAATCGAGGTTCAAATACATCGGAAGGAAATCAACAATCAGCTTCAAGTCAGCGACATTACCTTCAATTGACGAAATCATATCGACTGCGTGCGTGGTGTTGCCTGATGACCACGACGAGTTCTTTTTCTCGTCTAAAAGACGTTCACCATGGTTTCTGTTATCTAAAGTAACAGCAATCAATGGAATCTTGGAGTCTGATTTCTTCTGGTACTGCTCCAATATCTTGTAAGCGATCGATTCAGTAAATGAATGGTCTCCTTGACGGTGATGAACTAAGTATTGGACATTAACGGGGATCTCGTCAATTGATCCGCTGAAACTCTTCACATACTCCTCTAATGGTTCACTGTTGTATACATAAACGTTTATACCACCAATAAAGAACTGTTTCTTTGAAAACTGTGCTGGGTCAAATTCAAAATGCTTCATCTTCTACAATGATAGGGGATGGTATCATTTTTCATTTTGTGGAGAAAACTTGCGAACCATGGAGCACGATTTTTTTTTTCTTTTTTGTGCTAATACTATTATTTCTAATTGTCTATTCTAAGGCAAGAAGTTCATCCACTTGTTGAACAAACCTGCGATCGCTTCGATAATTAATATAGCCAAAGTTTGACTCTTTCATCGAACGAATTAGTACTGGATCAGCCAATTGGAATATGGCATACTCTGTATCGTAGTCATAATGCGCATACATGGAGATATTGATTAGGTACAACGTGGCTGCGAAAACAAGCTTGTCGATTTGACTACCATCAATATCTTGGTACGTATCGTTAAGCATAACATCTATGCCATACGATAAGTTTGAAAAAAGACGGGCAAAATGAATCTCAGTTTCCAGAGAGTCAAATTTACGTATCATTTCACCAAACAACCGCCGTGCTTCGGGACCGTTAATGTTCAGGTTCTTGATCTCAGCCGTGTACATATTATCATGACGATTGATTAGCCCAAGAGTGTACTGACAATATTTTCGATAACTTCCATCCATTTGAATACTCGTTAAACTCTTGGGAGCCGGGGTAAACCGTAATGCCAACAAAAGAAAATACTTCTCGGGGTCGTCAAACTGTGCCGTCAAATTCCCCATACAATTAAGGTTCGTTTCTGCTCTACGGTGCCATGCACCATCTTGAAAGTAAAAATATAATGGAAAATCTGGATACGTGACTTCTATACTGTCCGAGGAGTATCGATTATTCTCATTGTATTCGAAAAATTTAGTCAACATCGTTGACGGTGCTTGGGAAGTGAAAAATGATCCAGTAGGAAAGTTTATGGACAGTGTATTATAACCCATTTCATAATCTCCTCCTTCGAATTGACCAACAGCAGTTAAGTTTACTACCGAAGGCATTAAATTGACTAAAGGAATACCAAGGTAGAGTGAAGCTGCAACGTAAGAGCTTTCATGGATTGGATCAAAAAAAACCAGTTTTAATTCTCTCGCCACTGATTTTGTTACTAGTTGAACACACACGCTAGCATTAAGCTTGGTTGATATTGTGGGATTATAGGACACCACATAATTGTTGTCAAGATAATGTTCTTCTTGCTTAACTTTGAATCTCTTTGGCCGGGCAAGGTTAATAGATCCGTGTTTCTTAATTTCTCTTTTTCTAAACTTTTTGGGATAACCATGGGAACAAACGTGTTTGGCTTCACTGCAACGATGGTAATTGTATTTACTTATGAGTTGAAAAAGTTCAGTCTCTTGTTCACCTGGAAGTTGAGCCCGGATCAACTCGCCAAGTTTTGAAGCAGGGATAAGTGCAAAGTCTTCAATCCATAAATATAAATGGCAAACGGGTTCTCCTTCATCAAACGTAATACGGCATATTTTAGATAGGATTTCACCAAAAATCTGTGGAATTAATTCTTCCGATAATATTTTCACCTTTATGTTAAATATGCGCAAGTACATTACCAAGTCTTCCTTGTCAAAAGGTTCCATTTCCGGCCAGTCTCTATTTGCTGTGAATTTTATGTACAAGTGTGGAATTCCATTGAGCTTAAATAGACCTAGTGCCTGCCTATATTTGCATTTCAAGTAAGTTGGTGAATGGGTCCGTGTTGGATCATCTAAGTTTTTGCTCTCATTTTTCAACATGAGATACGAATTATGCAAGAATTTGTGAAATAACTTTCCTCCTCTAAAGGGAAAGTTGTTGTTGTTGAGCCGGACATGAATACAGGATCTGAGAAGTTCAAAATCAGACATGCATAAAGTTTTGAAAGGGGTGCCTTCAAAGAATAATAAACTGTGCGCAAGAACGAGTCTGGTAAATATATCTCGATTGATTACAACATCTTCTTTGACCAAGGAAATATGATAATTTCTGTCTTTATGCACTGAATTTGCTGGTAATAGAATCAAGTTTACCTCCTCACTGGTGTCATACTTCGCGTAGAGACACTCTGACGTTTCGTAATTTTTTGCAGAATTCAAGTAATCATAAATATGTTGATATTTCCTAATAATTTGATTGAAATATAGAAATGAAGAAATTAATGGTACTTGTGTATGAGTTTCACCTTTTATCATGGGCTGCTCTGAGGAAAATAAATATATGGAGGTATTGGTTGAAAATGGTTTTTGATATGTTGTACCGTCTTCGAATTTTACTGGACTTATAATTTTATTGAGCGTGACAATATCATCTTGGAACTCTGATTTTGCGTACAATTTCAAAAGACTCAGTGGTACATTAGTCCTTTGATTCATTTCTAATGTTCCGTTATTACAACAAAGGGTGTAATTGTCGTTTTTCATTTCTTGTTTCCAAAAAATGGCACCACAAGAAGTGCAAGCCATGTTTGGAAAGCCAATACCATGCGAGTTAGTTGGGAAATCAAGTTCGATAAATTTATCTGTGGTAGTAATGGGGTAATTGTAAATATACTTTATTGATGGCCCATTTGTTAATGCAATATTTTGAGTAGAAGGCAGAATTGGTCGATCTATGGAAGAAAAGTAAATTGGTTCTGGTTCTTCTGTTTTGGGAGACTTTAATGGTGTTGGTGAAAGATGAGGTAAATCATTTTCTAGAGATCTTGTTGGCGAGGATTCAGGAAGTGATGCAATTGTTGGTGAGGAGGATGCAAAAGGCGATTGATACAATCCTGTTCGGTCTGGCGAGGAGCCACGAGAAACTGGGTCTGGTGAAGGAGAGAAAGTGAAACCATGTTCAAAGGTGACAAGCGATTTTGATCTAGCATCCAGATAAGGAATGCCCAAGGAATTATTATAGCGTGTTCTTTTGCGAGGAGAATTAAGAAGGGAATCAATGGGAATGGACATTTTGCAGCAACCCAGGCGATTGCAAAAGTTTTGATTGACTGCAAAATAGTTGTGGGTCTCCTACCGTTCTACAAGGACGAAAAAATTGGTAGTGAAAATTTTCACTGTGCGATAACAGGCCCGCCTGGCGCGAATGGATTTGTGAGAAAAACGAAAGAGAATGCGCAAAAAACCGTACCAACGTAAGTTGACGGTGTCGGAAAAAAAAAGATGCTACTGAGCACCTCGCGCGAGAGGGGCAACAAAAGGTCGCCTCACCGAAACCTGTGCCAATTGCTTTTTGAGGAATTAGAGTTGGCTCGTTGACAGGGAATAATACTTTATAGTAGAAGAAAGTTTATATCCGTAAGCAAAGTGACAAGTAAAAAACGATATACTGTACAAAAGTGTAATTGTAATTGAATGAAATCAAATCGGTGGCACCATTACTTTAATTAGTTCATATTCGTGTGTTTGCAGCAACTGGAAAAAGCCAAACTCGTGACGAAAATCAGATGCACCTGGATTTCTCAACGTGGCCCGCAAACCCCCGCCACGATCGCCTTTAAAGCCACACACCGCAAACTAAAACAAAAATAAAAAAATCTTCCGAGAGTGCGACATTGAAACAAGATCTACGCGACATTCACTGGTTTTCGTCACGCTCTTAACACCGCGAAGGACGGCGGGGAATCGTTCTCCCCACAATAAATGTCAATGATGAACTAGAAGTCATTCGATACTCAACAAATACTTGTCATAAATGTTATGTAACATTGATTAACGTAAAAAGAGACGCTACTCTCCCGGTCAATTGACTCACATTAAACTGTCAAATGGTTCAGAACCTTCTGGAACTTCTCACGCCGACAAACGTCCGAGTTGCCCCGGTACCAAATGGCGACGCGCAGGTAGTTGGAAAGAAATTTTATTTTTGTTTTTATTGTGCTTGTGTATGACATTTTTTTTTTTTTGGCGGGGGGGTGTGGATATTGATTTTGTGTGATATTTGCCTCGTCATTTTTGTGTAATTTTACTTGTTGGGCCACGCCCTCCAATAAATATCAAGCAATGGCCACTAAAAAACATCCATTGTAAAACCACTCAATTGATTTATTAAAAATGGCTCCAGCTGCTTACTCCGATATCCAAAAACCAACCAACGACTTGCTCAGCAAGGACTTCTTCCACCTTACCACTGCTGCTGTCGATGTCAAGTCGGTTGCTCCAAACGGCGTCACCTTCACCGTTAAGGGTAAGACCGCCAAGGACAACTCCATTGCTGCCTCTGTTGACGCTAAGTACGTTGACAAGGCCACTGGCTTGACCTTGACTCAAGGCTGGAACAACGCCAACTCGTTGAACACCAAGATCGAATTGTCCGAATTGTTGACTCCAGGTCTCAAAGGTGAATTGAACACCTCTGTTGTTCCAAACGGCTCCAGAAACGCCAAGTTGAACTTCTTCTACCAACAATCCGCTGTTAACGCCAGATTGTTCTTTGACTTGTTGAAGGGCCCAATTGCCACTGCTGACTTGACCGTCGCCCACGATGGCTTCACCGCCGGTGCCGAATTGGGTTACGACATCTCCTCCGCCAAGGTCAACAAGTACTCTGTCGGTGTCGGTTACACCAACTTGAACTACGCTTTGGCTGCCACCGCCACCTCCAACTTGTCTGTCTTCACCGCTGCTTACTTCCACAAGGTCTCTCCTTTGGTTGAAGTTGGTGCCAAGACCACCTGGGACTCCGTCAAGTCTTCCAACGTCAACGTTGAATTCGCCACCAAGTACTCCTTGGACAAGTCTGCTTTCATTAAGGCCAAGATTGCCGACAGCGGTTTGACTGCTTTGGCTTACTCCCAAGAATTGAGACCAGGTGTCAGATTGGGCTTGGGTGCTTCCTTCGATGCTTTGAAGTTGGCTGAACCAGTCCACAAGTTGGGTTTCTCTTTGTCCTTCACTGCTTAAGTTAATCAATAACAAGCAAACGAAGTTCTAGATCTTTTCCTGTCCTCGATCTAGAGCTGGTTAAGAAATTACCTGGAGTTTAATTATTTTGTATGCTTAGAGCTGAAACTAAAGATGTCAGTATGTAGTCAATATATGCAATCTGCCATAAATACTTGATTTCCCAATGACTTTGATAATGGTGGTTGATGGGTGCAAAAAGTAAGAATAATAAAACGACATGTTTGACTTTTTTTCGACATTTTGCGACATCATCATCAAATTATCTTTCATCTCACAAGAGTTCCATACAAATATCCGAACCATCACAACCCAATACTGTATTGCAAAATGGAGACACAAATCACCACAATCACGCAGGTGGCGAAACCATTTTTCACCTCTTCTGAATTATCGTATCTTCATTCGAAATCGATTCCCGAAAACAAAAAGTTAGCATACAATCAGCGCAAGCATCAAGTGTTTCATTTTCTCTACCAAATTGTCAAGGCGATGAAGTTCCCATTGAAGGTATTGAATACTGCAATGAATTATTACCAGAGATACTACTTGTTTAACCGATTTGAGGACAAGTTAAGAGAAAAGAATGAAGTGGAAACTGCAGAAGATATGGAGCACGATGCCATGGTGGTTGCGATAGCATGCTTGTTTCTTGCCAGCAAGAACGAAGATTGCATCAAGAAATTGAAGGATATTCAAATGGTGGCAAATAAAGTTCGGGATATCGATGATAAGGATAAGAACGGCCAGTCACAACATGCAACTATTCTTGAAAACGAGCGAAAGGCAGCTATGGCCCTTGAATTTAAACTCTTACAAGTGCTCAAGTTTGATTTCCTCAACGGCAATTTACTTACGCTTCAAAGTTTGGATAAGTTAGTGGTTCAGTTCTGCAAAAAGCTCGGGATGACGTACCGTATTTCTATGTTTGCGTGGCTCTTGGCCTTCGACCTTATTTCTACACCATTGCCTCTTATGGTACCGCAACATTGTATTGCATTGGCAATCATTATAGTGACGCTTAATCTTAAACCAAAGGAAGTGAATATGAAGTTTGAGCCGGTAGAGGACGAGGCAATGAACTTGACTGAAATCTTGGACTCAATTGACTCCTACGAACAGTTCCGGTGTCCTGAACCATTGGTCAACGAAGCCATCATATATATTCTTGACTATTATATCCACCAAATGAGCTATTCTATCTTGAATGAATATGTTCCTACGGTGGATAAGGACACGGGAAAGGAGCAGATCTTTAAGTTTATGGACTTGAAGTCTCGGTTCAATGACTTGACGAAATTGAATCAGAAATGGTCGAGGATATCGTTGGAAAGAGACGAATACTTGAAGATTTGGAAGTACGATTCAAAGGGAACTGCCCGGTTCATGTTGGGAAACAAGAGAAGGCGGTTTAACCGTGAATTGAATGCATAGTTTAAGCTCTATTTAATCCTGTAATTTATAGCTAACAGTGGTACCGATTTGATGAATATTTGTAGCAAAAGATGTAAACTTGACCTGTTCGACATCGCCTTCCAAAAGACGCTGGTCTCCGTTTGTATCGCACCATTCCGTCGGCACAACAGTATCATTAGGGTCGGTGTAAACCATAACGTTAAATGTATAGTCATCGTCCTGAAGAACGGGAAGATATGAAACCAGGGATGTGATTTGTCGTACGATTGCCTGGATTTCTCGTTGTATTTGTTGTTTGTCTTTAGTCGTTTCGTCGCCTTCAGAGTCTCTGGCTTCAACATCAAACTCCCACCTTTCCACACTTTCAAAGTTGCTCTTTGAAATGATCACCAAAACCAATTTTAGGATCTTATTACCATATATCCATTTCTTTATCTGTGCCATGATCTTGTTGATATATTGTTTGACATCTTCGTCTACGTTAACAAGTAGTGGAAGATCATATTTGCGGACTGTCTGGAAATCCTCTGCCGGATAAATGCCTCTTTGGAAAAGAATCAGATGTATCGCATATTCAAAGTAATCGGTTACGATTTTACACGATCCTTTGAGGGCAAGTTTTGGTTCCATTTGTAAAGAGAAAGCAAATTGACTTCTTTTTGATCCACGCGATTTTTTTGATGATTCAATAAATTATTCGTACCCCACGACAATGGTAAGTCTTTTGCGGGTAAATAACTTACATATGCATCGATTCTAACTATTCTAGCAACACGGTGTTAAACGTGTCAGTCTCTCGCAGGAACAGAAACGGCTTAAAAGAGAACGGGATGCCGCCAAAATCGCCAATTATCGTCAGTTGAATAAACACATCTTTGACAAACGCAGTGCGGGTATACTTACGTTACCAGTGTTGGAAGAAACTACCAATTTGCTCTTGCTAAACCCAGAATTCTACACAGTATGGAACTATCGACGCGAGATTCTTATTCACCAGTTCAAACCAAACGATACAGTAGCTGATCCCGAGAGCTACTGTGCGTTTCTTGAAAATGATCTTAAACTCGGACTTTCGTTATTGAAAAGATTCCCCAAATGCTATTGGATTTGGCATCACCGTAAGTGGTGCTTGTTTGAATTATACAGCATTGACAAGTTGAACTGGCGGAAAGAACTTGCAATCGTAGGTAAATTACTTGAGCTCGATAGCAGAAATTATCACGGGTGGCAATACAGACGGTTTGTAATTGAAAATATTGAAAACGACGTCGAATCAAAGGGCAAAAACGTCTCCAATTCATTGCAGGCTATTCGTTTGGAAGAGTTCAAATATACAACAGCCAAAATCAACAAAAATATCTCCAACTTTTCTGCTTGGCACAACAGAAGTCAGTTGATTCCCAAGATCTATGCATTGGCTAAAGAGGGAGCTGAGTCCAAAGTTGACTGCGTGGAGTACTTTGATACTCCTTATACCATCTTGGTAAAGGAGCTAGATTTGATCAAAACAGGGATGTATATGGACTCCGACGACACTTCGGTCTGGCTATATCTCTACTGGCTCTTGACCAACAGCTTGTTTGTTGATGCCTTAAAGTCAGGTGTACATGGCCACACATACTTGGAAATTCTCCAACAACAATTGGAAAGTGTGGTGGAATTAAACGAGTTGGAAAAAGATGATAGTGCTACTAATCAAGATCATTGTTGGTGTCTCAAAACAATAGTTGTGATTAAGTCACTCATAAATCAGGAACAGAAGAAGCCACTTGTTTCAGAAGAAATCAAGCAACACTTGGAAACGTTAATTGAAATAGATCCGTTGAGAAAGGGCAAGTACTTGGACCAATTAGCTGGCAAAGCGAGCATAATATAAAACTAATATGGCAATCCATTACCTAATTCAGCAACTGTGTAGTTATACAAAGTTTTTCCTTGAAATATGATTTGATGGCTGTATGAATTGTGGATGCCTTGGCTTGTGTCAACGTTACCTTTATTCAACCAAAATTGCATACAAAGTGCTGGGTGCAAAAATATAAAATTTCCTGTTTGGGACACCAATGGAACATACTCATACAGCATAATTAATCAATATATTGTAGTTTATTGAAACCAACCAAAGGTATAAAAGGCAAGCGATTGATCCACCTTGTTACCAATTCTCTATTCTCTATCAACAACACTCAACTCAATTACTCAAAACAATGCAATTCTCTTTCGTCGCTATCACTGCTCTTGCTGCTTCCATGGTCGCTGCTGCCCCAGCTACTACTCCAGAAACCGACGGTATTTCTATCTCTGACGATGCTATCCTTGCTCAATCTGTTATTCCTGACGATGTTGAACCCGTCATTGCTGAAATCGACAACCAAAAGGTCGTTGTCTTGGTCAACACTACCTTGGTTACTGAATTAGGTACCTCTCTCTCCAAGAGAGAAGCTGATGCTGATGCCAAGTGGCACTGGATCTCGTACCGTTTTGGTCAACCAATCTCCAAGAGAGAAGCCGAAGCTGATGCTAAATGGCACTGGATTTCCTACCGTTTTGGTCAGCCAATCTCCAAGTAAGCTGGTCTTAACTGATTGAATCTTGTTTTTTCTTTATCGTCTTTTAACTCTTTTTTTTCGGTTTTTGTTCAGATCAAGCCATTTTAAAACTGACTCTTGTTTCTGATAGACTTTCCTCTCTTTTTTTATATATAAACAGTTGTTCTGTTAATACAAAGGTTTTAGTTATAATATTTGCATCCATTCCTGCATTTATCATCTCACAGATCTCACGATCAAAATTTTGAGAAGAGCATCGCATAAATCAATCGACACTAAAATGGCAAAGCCTAGAGGAAGAAGAGCAGAAAAAAAGGAAAAGCGCGTCGAGGAACCACAAAGTGAAGAAGAAAATGTTCAAATTGAAGGTGAATCCGAAAACTCGAACTTGAAAACTCCCTTTTTTGGCTTGGTGGATGCCAACGAATTGGATTACTTCAAGCAAGCTGAGTCTACCTTAAATATCAATGCATTTGACAGTGAGGAGGAGCGCGAAGGTTTTATCAGATCTGTTTTAGAAGAAGCTCGTGGGAAGGAACTTAAATTGGTCACCAATCAAATCTGTTCCAAGTTAATGGAAAGATTAGTGTTGTTCGCCAGTGATAGGCAATTAAAGAACATCTTTCTTCAGTTATCCAACAACTTCGTTGCATTATCTCACCACAAGTATGCATCTCATGTCTTGGAGACATTATTGGTAAGAGCAGCTGCATTGGTTGAAAAAGAATTGATCAACGATGTGAAAGATGAAACCGTACCAGAAGAAGAAGAGGAAGAAGAAGATGTGCAAGATATGGTTACAATGGAATCTTTATACATTAAAATGGTTGATGAATTCAAACCTCACTTGAAATCTATGATTACTCACCAATATTCCTCGCATGTGCTTCGACTTTTGATTTTAATATTAGCTGGTAAAGAATTACCATCCACCACCACGTCCAACTCAACTTTGAGATCCAAGAAGTCCAAGATCGCTAGAAAGATGATTGAAATCAAAGACAATGACGACTTCAACAAGGCTTTCCAAACCCCACCATCATTCAAGAACCAATTGAAAGAGGTATGCGAAGCTCTTGGCCAAAATCAAGACACAAAAAAGGTTAGAGAGTATGCCATTGACAAGGTTGCTTCTCCAGTGATTCAATTATTGATTCGAGTTGAAGGATTGGTGGACAGAGAACGTACTTTCTGGCACTTGATTTTCTTGAAGGATAACGCTCCTCAAGACCCCCAAGAATCAGCTTTTGTCGAATACTTGTTGTCTGACCCCGTTGGTTCACACTTCTTGGAAGGACTTGTCAAGAACGATGGTGCAAGATTGAAGTACATCGAAAGATTGTACAAGTTGTACATGAAGGACAGAGTGTTAAAGTTGGCCAAGAGATCTACTACCGGTGTGTATATCATCCAAGCATTGTTATTCAAGCTTAAACCGGTTGAAGTGGAACACATTTTGGACGAGATTATTCCTGAATTGTCCAACCTCATTTCCGTTTCGGAGAACCAGAATTTGGATTTGGGACAGAAGTTGATTGATGCTTCCATCTCTCGTGGGAACTACAGAAGAGACGAGATAATTCAACAACTTTTCTTGAAACTTGCTCCTAACTACAATTACAATGAGCCACAGACCAATACTTCGTCCGAATTTATAGAAAATGTGTTGCAATTGACTGGATCCACTTTGGGTAACACCAGAGACGACTGGCCTACTGCTGAAGAAAGAAGACGGCTGTTGTTCTTAGAGAAGTTGATGGAATATGATCACAAGTATGTGGTTTGTGTTTGGCTCAACTTCTTGGCCTTACCCGTTGAAAGATTTGTGCAAATGTGTTTCCATGGTGTGTTTTCTCATGTTGTAGAGAGAGCAATGGTGGTTATACCTGCTGCCGAAGGGGAACCAAAACCCACTTTGATTATTAGAAAGCGTGTTCTCAACCTTTTCCACAACCAAATTGTTCCATTAGCCTTGAACTCATATGGTTCACATATTGTTGACAAGTTATGGGACTTCACAGTATTATTGCCAATGTATAAGGACAGAATTGCCACGGAGATGCTTTCGGATTCGCACAAAGTTAAGGAAAGTAAGTACGGAAGATTGGTGTGGAAGAACTGGGCCATGGAACAGTTTACCAGAAAGAAATATGACTGGAAAGCATTGGTGAAACAGCAAGAACAAGAATACTTCGGTGAAGAATCGGCTGGACGGGCCAAGAAACCAATTGAGTTGAAGATGGAAAAGTTGGCTGAAGAAAAGAGATTAGCTGAAGAAAAGGCCTTGAAGGCAGAAAGTGGATACAACAAGAGAAAGTTGGAGCAAGAAGAAGCGGAAAGAAAACAACAGAAGAGAGGTAGAGGTAGAAAATAAGTGTATAGTAGAAATAAAAAGAAGTAATTTTGGATTCTTTTGTTTTAAATATTTACAAGGTCTATTTACAATGTCTTGATAAAGTATTCTTCCAATACCAGTTCCTTGACTGAAGTAGGGCTTTCCACTACCGGATCAACGCCAGATTGATTCTTGGGGAATGCAATCACATCACGGATACTAGTACTTCCAATCAACATAGCACAGAGTCTATCAAACCCAAGAGCTAACCCAGCATGGGGAGGACATCCCATGCTCAAAGCATACAATAAGTGGCCAAACAACTCATTAAAGTTGGTGATTTTGAGTATATTTTCAAAAATATACTGCTGCAAAGCAGCATCATGAATTCTTCTAGATCCACCACCTACTTCAACACCATTCACCACCAAATCGTAATGCTCTCCTCTTACCCTCAACGGATCAGATTCAAGCAACTCGTAGTCTTGAATGTTTGCCATGGTAAATGGATGATGTGTCGATTCAAAGTGGTCAAAGTTGTACGTGGGGAACATATCCTGTGGTTGAGATTCTTCAATTGGATTGAATAACGGAAATTCAACTACCCAGGACCCAACAAACACGTCACTACGGTCATATTCCTCGATGAGCGTACCATTAATATCCTGAATGGGCCGGTTCCATTTGTCAGGAAACTCCTCGATGGCCAATTGTCTAAATTTACCCAATGGTGTTGGGTTTTCGTATGGCAACTCCGCACGAGTCGAGAATGCAATAATATCCCCTGGAGCCAAGTTGATCAAACCCAGTAACTCGCTAATTTGGTCGGTTGGTGCCAATACACCTTTAGTAACAAATGGCTCGTACCAATTTTGAGCATCTTCTTCTGTCTTTATGGCCACAGTGATAGGTTTTCTTCTTGAATAGTTTAACTTATCCGTTAATGAGTGAGGAATTTTGTATTTCGTCTCCGGGTCAAAAGCACCTTTCAATACACATGCTTCCAATACAGGGAATCCTGTTGCCGTTTGGAGTGGTGTAAGATATTTGGTAATATCAACAAACGTTAAGCTTGATCTCAAATCAGGCTTGTCAATTCCGTACTTGGTCAATGCATCAACATACTTCAATTTCGAGAATCGGAGCTGCTCGTCTGATCCTGTGGCTGGAACTGTTTCAAGATTGCCTTGCAAATTCACAGAATACATGGGCTTTCCTCTCACTTTATTCCAAACATTATTTACCACATCTTCAACTACACGGCCCACTTGATCGCTATTGTTAATAAAACTCATTTCCAAATCGACCTGAGTAAACTCTGGTTGTCTATCGGCCCGTAAATCCTCGTCACGGAAACATTTTGCAAGCTGGAAGTATCTGGTAAATCCAGAACTCATTAATATTTGCTTATATTGCTGTGGTGACTGTGGAAGAGCATAAAACTTATCTGGAGATCTTGTAGGAACCAAGAATTCCCGGGCACCTTCTGGTGTCGATTTGAAAAGTAACGGAGTTTCTATTTCGGTGAAGTTGTGAGTCTTTGATAAAGTATCACGAACAACGGCCGCAGCTTTGCTTCTAGTCCTCAAGGCATCTTGATACTTCTTTGTCCGCAATTGCAAGTAGCGATACTGCGGTGGTAAGTCTTCTGGGTTCGAATGTTTGAGTTGTTCTAGTCTGGCCGCATCTAAATTGGCCAGGTTGAGTAGATGGAACTGTTCAACCACCAATTCCCATTCCTCCTGGTTATTCTGCAGCTGTTTCTTCTGGATGTGGCCGGTCACAGATACTGAATCTTCACTCTTGCAAGATTTCAAGAGATCCATGAGGGCTGAATCGGTACGTTCTGGATCCATCATAATATGACAAACATCACCATTTGTATCTCTGACCTCAGCAAAGCTCTTGGTGACTCTAATACGCGGCTTTCGGTGGAGATGGCCGTGGATCGTGACTTTGGAGGTTGAAGTTTGCAAAAGTCGTGGGAGATCGCGGCTTATGGACAGAAAAGTATGTGATGCCACTGGAAAGTCAAACTTGGCCACTGTGAGTGCTTTATTCGGAAGTGTCAGCACATAACGAGCCTGTCGTGCAAGCCATTTCATAGTTGATGGAAGGTTGTCCGACTCAGACTTTGATCTCGTGATTTATCATCAGCTGCACGGTAACATTTTTTATATACCGGATACAGCTAATATGTCTAAACTTGGGGTGGAAGGGGTACACCCCATACTATAAACCTACGCTCAAAGAATGGTTATGTCTATTTAATAGTCAAGTTTATTCTTGAATTTGTCAGATCTGTTCTTGGTGTCAACGCTTGCCAGAAATTAAAAACTGTTCATCTAGAACACCTCCACCTAACTTACCAACCATTTTCGCAGCCATCTCAACAGTAAACTTCCTAGAACCCCGTTAGTCTTTTTGTAAATGGAACGTTCTTGGGTTTATAACTTTGCTAGTGATTTCCAAATGGGTATATTGAAATTGTCTTTATTTATTGGAGTTGGATTTTGAGGTTAATTGATTCTGTTCCAAATCCTGTTTTTTTGTAATCCTGGTATATTTTTCAAATATTATTTAAATCTCTCAAAAACAAGAATCTTCACATGGAATCCATGCAATACGGAAGAACTTTCCATCTTCAAAGTTCTTGAACGACTTATTGAAATATCTATAGCCGTACTAAGCACTTTTCCTAAATATACTGAGCTCCCAACTATATAGTTGAATAGGAGTCAGTCACGTGTACCAACAATAGGATCTTCCCCAAAAATAACCCCAGAAACCATCTTATTATCTTGGAAAACTCTTCTAAACGCAATGGGAACTGGATCAGAGAAAAAACTTTACTTGTTTGGATTGTCAATTAAGCACTCTAAAGCTCCTGCATTCCATAACTTTGTGTTTGAGAAGCTTGGATTACCTTGGAAGTACGAATTATTCGAGACGGCTGACGTCGATGCGATCACCGCCGAGTTGGCGAAGGAAGAATGTATTGGCGGGGCAATTACAATGCCAAACAAATTGAGTATGGTGAGCCAAGTTGATCGTGTCGATGATGATGCTCGCGGAGTTGGTGCGATCAATACAGTGTATGTTGCCAAGCAAAATGGCTTACTGATTTTTGCCGGAGCCAACACCGACACCATCGGAATCCGCGACGCATTTCTTCTTCACGCCGCGACGGTGGTAGCGGAATCTCGCGCGAAGTCGCGGCCGGGATTAGTGTACGGTGGCGGTGGTGCATGTTGTCTGGCGGTGTACGCACTCGGTGAGTTTTTGGGGTGTACTGAGATTTACGTTGTCAACCGCGATGCTAGCGAGGTCGATCGTGTGCGTACCGCCATGACTGCGGGTGGATTTGCGGGGAAGATCACCCACATCGCCACGCCGGAGCAGGCATTGAATGCCAAACAACCATTGCTTGCAGTATGTACAATTCCAGACTTTGCTCCTCAGACACCAGCAGAGATTCTTGCTCGTGACACCTTGCAAGTATTTATGGACCGCGAGCGCGGGGCTGCGGTGGAAATGTGTTACCACCCAAACCCCGAAACACGACTCTTGCGCGCATTTACTGCTGCAAATTGGCAAGTCATCGGCGGAGTATATGTCATGATCTACCAGGGATTTGCCCAGCAAGTATTATGGACAGGCAAGAAGTTGGAAGAATTACCATGTGAGGAGGCTATTGAGTTTCTCCGACAAACTAATCAGTTATAATTACGATTCTAGACATGTTTTTTTTCTAAAATAATACAACATTACTAATTGGTACGCAGAAAGGCTGCTAATCTCCCTGAGTCAGTCACTAAAATTTCCGCTGCCGCGCATCCCCAAACCCCAGTGCGACCATCTTTACTCTTCTCACTTCTCCGTTATCTTATCATGAAGAAACTAATGAATCTATCTTCTCGAGCCAAACCTTCTTCTTTTACCAGGCTTCAGCCGGACCTGCGGATTCCAACAACAGCTACAGCGCTTGAAAAGACTGAATTGCGCCACACTCCACGAGTTCTCTCAGAAGGAAGCTTTTCATGGACAGTTCCCCAGCTTCGGCCGCTGTACCAATACCTTTTATCAAGCCCCAATGCCCTCAATGATTTGGGGATTGATCCTCAAGAAACAGAAACAAAAGAATACCGTCAAATAATTAGTGGCCAGGCTTACCACACTGATTTGGCGTCGAGTCTCCCGTTTCCTTACTCGCAAGCATACGCCGGATGGCAATTTGGCCAATTTGCCGGCCAGCTCGGCGATGGCCGTGTAACCAATCTTTTTGAAACAGATGCAGCAGTCGTTGGACCTCAAAAAAACCGATCTGTTTTTGAAATACAGCTCAAGGGACTGGGAATGACCCCGTTTTCTCGGTTTGCTGACGGAAAAGCCGTTCTCAGCTCCTCTATCAGAGAATATATAATATCAGAACACTTGCATGCCGTGGGGATCCCATCTACAAGGGCATTGTCTATTACATACTTGCCCGAAACCAGAGCACAGCGCCATCATGTTGAAAAGTGTGCAGTGGTGGCTCGTTTTGCCCCGCTGTGGGTGCGTCTTGGTACGTTTGACTTGTACCGCTGGCGTGGAGACCGGAAAGGAGTCACCGAGCTTGCAGACTATGTGATTGACGAGTTATTTACGTTTAACAACGAGAGTTTCCACTACTTGAACACAATCGATATCTCCAAATTCATCACTACTCCTCTCACAAAGTACGATAAAATGTACTACGAATCTGTGGTACGTAATGCCGAAACCACGGCACTCTGGCAATGTTACGGTTTCCTTAACGGTGTTCTTAACACCGATAATACGTCGATCCTCGGTCTTTCGATGGACTTTGGACCATTTGCCATAATGGATCGCTACAACCCCAACTACACCCCTAACACCGAAGATCACGAACTTCGCTACAGCTACAGAAATACCCCCACAGCAATTTGGTGGAACCTTACTCGTTTCGGTGAAGACTTGGCAGAACTAATTGGAGCGGGCCCTGAACTTTTGCAAAACGACAACTTTAAGCGAGGTGAGATCGAAAAGGGTTGGGAAGATCAAATAATAAAACGTGCAACCAAAATCATTGAGGTGGGAGGGGAATTGTACAAGTATGCGTTTACGAGAAAGTATGTGGAGACGTTTCTTAATCGTTTGGGCGTGTCAACTAAGTTAGTAAATGACCCTGATGTGATAAATGACGAGCTTATCGCTCCGTTGTTGGATTTATTGCTGCATCTCCAGTGTGACTTCAACTTGTTCTTTGTGGCCCTACAGGAGCATTCCATAGAGGATTCGTCACAAGATATACTGTTCTGTCACAAGTATTCTGAAGACTCCGTTTTGGAGAAGGAAATGGCTTCTTGGCTTCAAATATACCGCAAGTACCTTGAGAAATCAGCTGCTGTTGACCCCACACCACGAATTGAAATTTCGCGCAATTATAACCCCCTCTTCTTGCCACGCAGTTGGGTTTTGGACCAGGTGATAACGTATACGGAGGAGAATGAGGATGTTCTGCAATTGGCCAAGCTCCAGAAGATGTCAACAAATCCTTATGATAGAACAAAATGGGGTGATGACTTAAAAGAAATGGAGCTTCTTTGGACAATGGGTAATGTAGGCGATAGATTCAGTATGATGCAGAGAAGTTGTGCCAGTTAAAATAATACATTTAAATACATTTTAAGACAAGATATTCATAAAGAAAACTAATCCTAAACTAAGTCCGAAAGGACGACTCATTGTATCCTCTCCTCATGGCCTCGCGTGCTTGGTCTCGGACACTTGGATCCAATTTAGCAATTCTGTCATTCATCGCCTCGTCTCTACTGGAATATCCTGTTTCAGTCCCGGAAGTCCGTTGAATATTCTTTTCGGAAGTGCCGTGAATGTAGTCATGCTGAGAACCGGTATTAAAAATCAGAGAGTCGGAAGGTTTTTGCCGCAGCAGGTGCAAATTGCTGGCAAATTCTTGGTTTCCAGAAGTAGAACGGGTGTGTTTGTGTCCTTGGGCAGGTTTTCTAGAGGAAAAGTCCCGTGAACCATGAGAAGCATCAGTCGATAATGTAACATCGTCATTTGAAGTAAAAGATTCTTTTCTTTTATGGAACCCCTTACCAGATTCAGTCTTGTTTGAACCCTGACCCTCGCCGAACGATCTAGGCGTTTCAGAGGATCCGGCCTTTGTAATTTTGGTGCCAATTCCACCATCCACACCGCTCATATTCTCTCTGCCAAAACTTTCCCCTGATTTCCTGTCCACATCATTGGCAACTTTTCCGGCTTTTTCATGGCTGATTTTTTCTTCTTTGTATTGTTTCTGGATTTCTTCGGATGCATTGTTTGAACCCATGGCTTTTCCGGCACGAGAGTCCAATTCTTGGACCTGGTCGTTTTTTGTGAATTTGCTAGTTAATTTTTCTGTAAATCCCATCTTTCTACTGGTAGCTTACTATGGTCATTTTCACCTATCTCCTTATACTCCCTTATATACTTTTTTTCGATATCCCTGTCGTAGTTGCGAAATATTTATGCAGCATCGTGCCTTCTGATCCCTTGGTGCGGTCTGGATGTGTTTCAGTTTTCTAACGGCTCAGATTTCATTCCAGAAGCCCTTGCAGGCACATCAATTTAATGTAACATTGCGTGGCTCAGACTAACAGAGATAGGAAAAAAGGGGTATGCATCATGTCATACCACACCCCTCGCGTTTCATTACGTATCATAATGTAAGTAATCAACTGGGATCGAAGAGTTTTAAAACTGTACATAGTAAAAGGCTGATTTAATTGCTATATGTAATTAAGAGGGTTTATGTGCACATATTAAGTATTAAGTTTACTGTTTGGAATTTTATATCATGACATCGTTTCACTTTCAAGCCTCGCGTTTCTCTATGTGAACTGGAACCTTCAACTTGACAACTTCGCCATTTGAAAAGTAGATCATTATCCGCAAGTAATACATTCGAGTCATACGACAGGTTTGGAAGTGGGGCACCAACGTAAACATATCGTAAGCAGGACCCAGGTTTCTGCCACTATCGGCAATATCCTTCATTACAGCCGATGTAAGATCCAACTTAAGAGTCATCTTCTTCGAGAACCCATGAAGTTTATCGTTGTACATCCATGGAGCGGCATTCGCAATACCACTTGAGTTCCAGGCATTGGTCTCAGAACCAGAATTTCCCACAATACTCGCCTTTTTGACAAGTAAGTTGTTACATTTTTCCTCAAGTTGACACATTCCCTTAAGATCATCGACCAACAGACGTTCTAACTTGAAATTATCACAACCTAACTCAACCAAAAGATTATACAATTCGGTAGAGATCTCTTGGTATGGAACCACTACGTTTTTCGTAAATGAATCGGGGTCTTCAAGTTTATCCGTCACATCACTGCCATGCTGGTTAAATATGAAGTCGTGGTGGAACTCCACAGGAATAGGGTACTTCTTTGATGTCACAGTCAAGGCAACAAAGTCTGTAACTACTCGTTTGATCTGAGGAAGCTTTCTCTTAGTTTCGTTAAAATTGGAAATGTAGCTAGGACATGTGAATGTCAAGTCCAAGGGAACTTCAATATTCCAGCTCTTAATCTGTTCAGGTGTAACCGGCTTGGTTCTGTGCCGAGCAGGCTTGATATAAGAGATTTTGTAGCTCTGTTTAGGGGACTCTAATTTGACAGTTCCCAAGGGTTTCTTTGAGCCTGTCAACGTCTTCTTGGATAAAGTTGCAATGATCTCATAATACTCAACTTTTGGTGGAACATTTGAAGAATCAGCGGTATAAGTATACTTGATTTCCCGCTTCTTGGTGCGTTTAAATTCCAAATGAGCTTGTTCAATACGATCAAACAAATCAACGGTTGACAGTGTGTCCTCTGAATTAATTGCTTTGGCAAGCAATTTGCCAAATTCCAACTTTTCTTTGCATCTGTTCAACAAATTTTCATACACAAGTTTCTTTTCGGTGAATCTCATTAAACTATCGATGGGTGTCATTGGTATATCCATCTGAACAATTCTGACGTGCTCTGATTCTTGCTTCAATATTATATATTCGTCACCCTTCGAATTGACCAACTTAGTATCGTCTTGAGGGAGATCTTGGACCACATTATACTTTGATTTACGCCCAATAAACCTAGCCATTACCTCATAGCTGATTGAGGAGCCAAAATTAGAGAAGTCACGCACGAACAGTTCTGGTGGATGTTTCAGACGGTCAAATCCAATTGTGGGAGGAAGCAAGACATGCAGGCACAAGCTGTGTTCACTGCACTCTGAGTCCAAAAGATTAGTAGGAATTTTGAATGTGAAGAACCGTTTGTAAGTAACGCCAGCCCGCAAGCATCTCAGTGGAAATGCCAATCTGGTGCCATCCAATGGATCTACTTGGTCAGGGCAAGAATAGGCACAGGTGTACTCGGTGATAAGTCGATTGATATGTGCCTGATTGAAGGAACCACTAAAATCAAACATCTGAAGAAATTGAAACCTCTTAAGTACGCTATTTTGATGAGAGAATTTGTTGCTTCTGATGGTGAATGTACCTTCAAACAATAGATAAAACATTTCGAAAGGAATATCGACTTCGGACTCGTTTTTAATAATTACGTATCCATAAATAAAATCACCCTGTTTATACTCGTGCAACAGCGGGTCAATTATGGTGGGGATCTTATTCAGGACTCCAATTTCTTTAGTGAAATGCAAACTGATCTTGACTGCATTGGAAATTGTATTGTCGGTTTTGGAAAGATCCTTTAATCTTTCGATATTGTCAAGAATTGTTTCCTTCCACGTATTCGTATTCTCATCGGCAAGAATGAAGGAGGATCCGGCATCATCAGTACCAGAACTGCTACCTTGACTAATTACTGGCTCAGCCATTGTTCTGGCGTCAATTGAAGTTAGAGGGGTTTCTGTGGATTGTGTACCACTTACGGCGGACGAAACAATGGAAGAAGGGGCCGTGGTGTTGTCTGCATCGTAGCCAGGCAATTCCAGGGGTACTGTGAGATCTTGGCTCACCGTGTTGGTGAACATGTAATACGAAGGAAGAATGCTCCAGAGCTGTTCTTCTTCGGCTGCGACAGTGGCATCCAGCACCGACTGAGATTTCTTCTGTAATTCGTATTCCTGTTCTTTAGAGAGCATAATGAATATTTTATCATCTACCCATATAATTAGAGAAAATGTGGGACGATGTCCTTATTAATGTACAACAGGAGCTTGAAATTAGTAATCGCCAAAGCTTGTTATTTGAGTCATCTTTCGTAAACGGTGCGGCTGCATTTACTTGATTGGGTCGATTTTTTATTCTTTATTGTTCTTAGAATCTTTACATACATTCCTGTGTGGCTTTCAGGTGGACGACCGGGACGCCGAGTCTGATTACCGAACTGTATTTATTTTCTAGAGTCTTTCCCCAAATGGCACGGGGCCGCGCTTTGGAGTCATATTCTGACTGTGTTTTGCGGAGGCTTCACATTAATGCACAAATTTTTTTGGACAGTCTGAGACAAAAAGGAGCCGAAAAAAACATTTCTACAACGCAGCTAACAAATAATGCAGCCGTAAGGAGAGACAGGAAGATTTATTCATATTTTCGTAACTATGTATAATGTATATAGATCTCCTGGGGATAACGAGTTGCATTGTTTAACGTGTTTTTTCCACGTTAAGTCCCAACTTTATCCGGACATTGATGTTACCTGGCATTAAAACCGTCACCACAATCTGGTACATCCGCGACATAAAGCACGACTGAAAGTTTGGCACCAAGCAGAAACGATCGTAGGCATCGGTTGCCAACTTGATTCCTCTCATATGGTTGGTGACCATTGAAGTCAAATCAAGCTTGAGATTGGCCCGAATTTTGTACGGACCGCCTTCGTTACTCCACGGTAACACCTTGTGGATCTTGTTAGGTCCAGCATCGACTGTTGCACCCGTGTTCTGATCAACTAACGTGGCTTTCATCACTGATAAACTGTTGTGCTTCTCTTCAAGCTGACACATACTCGAGACATCTTCCAATAGAAGCTTATCTATCGGAAGATTGCTCCCCAACTCGGTTGCCAAGGGGTACAACTTGGAGTTCAACTTCTGGAACGGTTCTATAATGTTATGCGTAAATGTATCCATGTCCCGGAAAGAAAAATTGTCCTCGCACTTGTTGTAGATCATATCGTGATGAAACTCAACTGGAACGGCATAGCTCTTGCTCTTAATTGTGATTACATCAATCACAGCAGTAATCGACCGAATTTGGGGTGGTTTAGTGTCTTTTTCGCCAGCAAAAAACGTCATTTCGAGCGGAATATCTATGTTCCAGCTCGACGTATCAAGCATCTCCCGAAACCGAGCTGGTTTGATATACTCTATCGTGTACTCTTTACGTGGGGTAGTAAGAACAAATGTACCTACCGGCTTTATGGAACCAGTAAACGATTTCTTTACGATGGGTGCTGATACTTCGTAAGTCTCCTTGGCCTTCACTGGTGGCGGAATCTGAGTGTATTTGCCATCCTTCATCTTCTTGACCTTCTCTTCAGCTTCTTCAGCATCTTTGGAGGTCTTAAAAACCGTGCCGTACAAGATACGGTCATTGATACGGTTGATAAGATTGGTGTAAAGCATCCGATTCTGGGTAAGCCGAGCCTCCTTCTCTCTCACAGAAAGTTTCTGAGCCTGTGGCACGTTACGAACACTGCCTGCAGCTTCTTTTAAAATGATATACTCATCACCCTGCGAGTTAACAAGCTTGGTGTCGCTATGGTCTTGTTGCACATCATAAATTGACTTACGACCAATGAATCGAGCAAGAACTTGGTACTTGATTGAACTAAAGAATATGGGAAAGTCCCGGAACGATTGGTTATATGTATCTTCACCCAAGGATGGAGGTAATAAAATATGCAGATTCAACGTGTGGTTATTGCACTCTGAATCAAGAAGGTTCCCTGGAATCTTGAAGGTGAAAAACCGCTTGTAAACCCTGTTAGGATGTATAATTCTATCTGGAAGATTCATATGAGTGCCATCTCGCGGGTCTATACGATCAAGGCTGTGTGTATGTATGGTATCAATGGCCGTGAGTCGAGAGACGTGGATTTCGTTCCAGGATGCACTGAAATCAAACATCTGAAGGAACTTCCGTAAAATGGAGTGTTTCTGGTTTGGATGATCAATTATCACATTACCTTCAAACAATAGGTAAAACATGTCAAATGGAATTGGCATCGGAGACGTGTTCTTGATTAGCACGTATCCGTAGATGTAATCTCCTTGCTTGTACTCACTCAACAGAAGATCGACTTCTGTAGGCTGCTTATTCATTTCCCCAACTTCTTTGGTGAAATGGAAACTAACGTCGATGGCATCACTACGCAAGTTTCCGGTATCAGTAAGATTTTTGAGGGTGTCGATATTGTCAAGGATGGTTTCACGCCACGAATTAGTATTCTCATCGGCAAGAATCGTACTCTCATTGTTTTCTCGATTATTGTTGTTGCTGTTGGAGATAAGAGACGTCAGTGGTGTCTCTACTGATAATATTGACGGGGTTTTAGATGATGCCGCATAGGACGGAAGCTCCAGAGTAATTGCCAATTGCCGAGTATAATTGGTATGCATGTAGTACGAGGGTAAAATGCTCCATACTGGATCTGGATCCACCTGGGGCTTTTTCTCGGTGGACTCTGTCATAGTGTTAGCCCAAATATTTGCCCTTCAAATATCTTGAAAGATTAACAAAAGGCTCAATCTTTCTGGGTACGCTACGCTATTTTTCGGAGTCAAGATCACTGCGGAACTATTTAAAATGCGGAGTACTTTTTTTCCTTCGGGGCCGGGGCCGAAAGTTGTCCGGGGCCTTTCCGGGGCCTAGGTCTGGACTCGCCAATAATATTTCTAGTAATGACCATGAAGCGCAAGTAGTAAGGGACAATGTTTCTTAATTCGTCTCCGAAATCTCAGGCTATATTTTCTACTGGTTTCTATGATGAACCGTTATTGTCGCCTGTAAATTTAATTGGATGGAACCCAGAGAAGCCTATTTCTCCTTTCAATTGTGACGGGCATCTATCAGTCCAATGTAAAAAAAAAAAAGCTTAGCCTTCAGGGCTAGGATTTACAAGTATAGATTTACGTACTGTATTTCTCGTAGTGTAGTACATTTCTGTTACTCCTTACACAATAACGACTCTCAGGTCCTTGTTTGACCGTTATTTCTACCCGGTGCTAGTTTTAGGAGGGGAACGGTTATGCGTCCAGTGTTTAGAAGCCGAAATAAATAAACAACAAAAAATATTTGGCGTAACTTTTCATACCATGATTTATTCAACTATTTCTACCATGGTACTGTACTTATTGTTTTGACTTGAACTGCTAGTAAGTTTTTTAATTAATTTAGTTTATTTGTGTATCAGCCTCTTTGGGGTATTTTTAGTAGAAGTAACTCAGCAGTTTAACTAAGACAATTTTAACTAATAGATGCAGGTAAGCGCAAACTATTTCCTAAAACGAAACTGAAGTAAATGTCGTGAGACTAAGTGGGGTGGAGACTTAAACTAGCTTAGAAAATAACCTTGTAATAGCAATATGAAACTAATTTAATGAATCATCCTTACTAACGGGCACGAAGATATACCTATATTTATAAGCAGGAATAGCCACGTTGCATGATATTAAGGCCATGCTGGCCACTTACCGTGGCCAGATACTTGTACGACATTTTCTCTCTTCAAGCTATACGAGAGAGTCGTGCCTTTGACCAATATAATGACTCTGAGAGACATATGTCGCTTTATCTTTTTCTACAAACCAACACAAACCAACGAAGACAAAGATTAGACATATAAAATGCAAAATATCATTACGAAAAGATAGAAATTTAACAAAGAAACCCTTTTCATTACAGACTTGTTTTATTTAGGCACTAGTGGATGAATTTTTATTGAATTCTATCAAAGTTTTATCCAGCACTATCGGTTTTATCGGTGTTTGGAATCTACGCCGACAAAAACCGGATCTTGCATTCATTCAACTAAGTTTAAAGTTCCTTCGTAGGATAAAACTTTCCAAAATCGGAATCTCTGTAGACTTCAAGTTTCTTTTACAGAATTAAAAACCCAATTATCCAGTTATTCACAGTATCTTTACTCTAACGGATCAATCGGATATCAAAGAAGGTCTGGGTATCGGCACTATTCTGTTTGTAATAATATTACTCTAATTAAAATTATATAGTCGATCTAATCACCTGCCAAATTTCTTTAATTCCCAATATCTTAATGGAGGATATACCAATCCACTAAATCCCATGCATAACCACATGGCAATATCACCACCATTCTCACCACCAATCCGTCTGGCAATTGGGCCGGTCCAGTAAGCCTGGGCCATACCTACTGCAGCCCCAGTGGCACCAACAATAAACGAGGCTGCTGCTGCAATTCCATGGGTTAAACGATCGTAGTCGTTCCAGATATTAAAGTTGTAGTGCTGGTTCTTTCTCAGTCTTGTAAGTAAGTAACTTCTGGTGCTTTCTGATTCATCTTGGACTTCAAATTCTTTGACGTACAAGTGCTTGAATCTATCAGTTCTGAAGATCTGGTTTTCCTCTAACAAGAGAACAAAGTACATCGAGATCCAGTAACCAACCATAGGCAAAAAATTTCCCAAGATTTCAGAGAACTTGTATCTACCAACAAGAGCGCAAACCAAATAAAACCCTGTAATAAATAATGCCCAAAGCCAACGAGGAATCTTTCCCAAAATATAGCCACCCAACTGAATACCAAAAGCTCCCGAGTAAGTGTTTAAGATGTTGTTAGAAATCAATGAGAGGAAAATAAGAATCAAAAGAAACTTACCTCCACCGCCCCATGGTTCAAAGGCAGCAGCCAAAAGACCACCCATTCCATTTTTGGCGTATGCTTCATTCCAAGGCTCGTATGTGAGAGCAACATTTCCAATCAATAAGCCGGCAACACCCACAAAAGTTGTAGGAACCCAAATACCAAAGAATGTGATGAAGTAAATATTAACATCTGGGGTATTTTCTGGGAACAAAATGTAGTAGTCAGATGCAATGGAACCCCAAGTCGACGTGATTGAGTAACACAAAGAAAAAAAGGAAAGCCAGTTACCTTTGATGGTTGCTGGATCCGTAATTGCATCCTCTAGGGTCAAATGGTTGAATTTCTTAGATGCACAAATGTAAAGCAACAAGAATGCAAAGTTTACTGGCAAACTTAACATTGCTTCGACTCTCAATAACTGTTTGATACCAAAAATGGAAACACATAAAGAAACCACAGCTATTATAACAATTCCCTCGGATAATGTGACCTTTCCATTACTAATACTGGTCAAAATCTGGCCTCCAACAACACTATTCACGATGGACCAACCTGTCACCCCGATAATACTCACCAAACTAACAAGCTTGACAAACCACCAGCCAAATAAGAACCGAGCACCGACCATTTGACGGCATCCTGATCTTGGTCCCATCATTGCACAGTATGCAGCAATAGCGCAGCCCAAAGTATGGCCAACTAAACCTGCGATCATGGTATTCTTTAACCCCAACTCAAACACCATTGGACCCAAATAAAACGAAGACATAGAACTTAATCCTCCACATCCAGAAAGCCATAAACCAATAACTGAGATCAATTGTTTTGTCTTATTTGTAGATCTCTCGTATGGCTGGATTCTTTCGATCCCTCTGGTTTCAACTCCCAACGAGTCAAGTTTCTTCGAAGCTAAAGCCAAATAATACCAAACAGGATGCTTTTCGTCATTAGTGGACTCAGTGACCTCCACTTGGATGTTGGAGCCTGTCTCAGCTCCCTTTTTTGAAAAAGACATCGCTTGAAAAGTGTGGAGAATTTCGTAATTGACTCACTTCTGGTAATCTTTTTTTTCTGACTCTGATTTGACAGCATCGATTATCTACAGGATCGTCGATATGATCTTTAATTAAAGAAATTAAAGAAAAAAAAAGAAGCCCGATACGGGGGTCGAACCCGTAACCTTTTGATACCTTTGAAGCGCTATTAGTGACTTTTAAGAGTCAAACGCTCTACCGATTGAGCTAACCAGGCAACTGATTGAACAACATGACGTATGTCATAAACTTGTGTTCATTAATAAAGAGAAGCACTTATCAACGAAAAATATTACAGTGGCTTTGATCCGGAAGCTAAGGAATGTAAAAGGGGGAAATGGAGAGGTGTTGCTTATCGCAAAGTTACAATTTTAGGTTTCAGAGAGTCGAGAAAATCGGCACAATTTTAAACCGGGACCTCTTAAGGTGTTCGAAAATGTGGAAGTGGAGGAACAGACAAAGTTGAGTTCAATCCGTAATACGAGCAAAAAATTATCATACTTGGTCCCAGCACAAAGTTTAAATTGCGATTGTGTTGTGAGAGCGCATGTGTAAGAAGATTATGCAACCCTCCGCCACCCTATGCCAGGGGACAGAATTGATCACACATTTAAAAGCCAAGGCCCACGAGTAGCCTGCAAAAAATAAACAGATTAACCCATCGTGTCCTATGTTAGTATGTGAATATCAGGGAAATATATCTTGTTTCATGAAAAAAATCAAATAATGTAGATAAATAAGAAAGCATCATCTATTACATACCCTCAAAAAAACTTTGTTGACCGCAAGTTGGTGCATGTAGGTTGTATCCACTGGTGTTGCTGATAATGTAGCCCAGGTTCGCTTATCCCGTTCTGGATGACAACCTTGTACAGTGCATTCGAACGAAAGAAAAAGGAAAGAAAAAAGTTTTTTTATGCTTTCTCTAGTGCCGGGTAACACAAACAGGGAGGTGATAGATTTAGTAGGTGTTGTATCAGATCTACCGGATATATAAGGAGTGTGAATTCTCTAAACAGTGGTAACTCTTTCCATATAATGGGAGGGTATTCGTATTTAACTTACGATTACTACTTGTTTAATATGAATTTAGTTGTCTATTTCCAGAAGATCGAGAGGATGTTGATCCTGACGCTGCACGGGTTGTTGGCGCTCATCGTGGTCCCAATAGTAACCCTTTTTATCGTTGATATCTTAGGATATTTATATTTGAAGACATTCAAACCTTCCTTCGAACGCATTAACATGGAAATTTAATTGCTGGCTAGTTGTGTGCTGTTAAGAATAAAAAAGGGACATTTGAGTTGTTATAGATTGGCCGGTACAAGAGAATACTCGATAATAGACTCCCTTTTTTTATATTTATTTAATAAGATAAACTTGAAATTTTTTAATCGGCCTTTTCGTAGTAAGAACTAAATCCCTCGGTATCCTTATCATAACAATTTTACAACACCGGTGCCTCGAAATATCCCTTAATACATTCGCAATTACTCACTTTTTTTTCACCCAACCTTAATTATTCCCCAACAACCTCTGTTATCTAATTTATTTTATGGCCGATCCATGAAATGCTGCCTGTTGTGTTAATTATTGTGGAACTAAAGCTACTAAAGATCATTTTAGTCTTTTAACTCGCCGTATCTGGTACTATTCCTCCACGTAATTGTATTAATTTAAAATCTTACCCCGCCAAGGACTAATAGTTTAATTTAATTCATAATGCAATCTAAATGAACACAGAACCACACCTAATCGGTTTACTATTTTTCCTATTATGGCCCTAATTAGTTAATTTCCCTGTTTCAAAATAGCTTTAAGTGTTTACCTCTATTTGCTGACACTTTGAACCAATTTTGCGTACTGCTGTGCCTTATTTTCGTTATCAAACGTAATTACAATATCGTCATCTTCGTCTTCGTCATCGTCATCTTCATCGTCAAGTACAATTCGGTTCTTATTCTTGTATGCTGGTCCAACCAACATTTTTGGTGTAGCGATCTCTCTTTTAATTCCGCCATTTATACTTCTCTCCTCCACTTTTTGGTGATATTTTTTCAGTTCCTGAACATTCTTACGCCATCTGGCCGCTCGCTCCTCTTTTTCCTTTGTGCTGCTGGTTAGCGATTTATTCTTGGACTTCTCATTGCTCAACTCGTAGAGTTCTTTGACTCGAGACGACTCTTGTTTAAGCATAGAGACCGATTTCTGTGAAGTAGACCTCGTAGGATCAAACCCAATCTTGCTGATCATGGTACTTGAAAAAGGGGATGCAACCTCCTGTGGATTGTTTTTCACTAAATTCAAGCTTTTAACCACGGGATTATTAGAAAGTTTCATTAACTTTTCTTCCAACGACCGATTCGAGCGTTCATTCATTTCCCTTTTCTTCGCATACTTTGCCTCAACTTCACGTGGATCATGATACTTGTTTCTGTTTTTTGTGAATTCACTTTCTTGGCCATACACCGTGGTATCTTCGTTATACAGCTCCATATACAGCGTTCCGTTTTTTCCTAAGTACACTGAGTGTTTCTTTTTCTGTGGAGATTTCATCTGGACACTTCCACTAAGCTCCATCCGTTTGTTGGCTGCACTTTTGAACTTGACATCAATGTGATAGTCACACATATCTGTTTTCTTGGTGTTGATGACGTTGGTACATTGATTGTTGTCATTCTTTTTAACAAATGAGCATGTTCCAAAGTCTCTCAAGGCTCCAATCTCCAAGATAGATCCAAGATTGTAATTGTCGAGCTTCAATGTAAACCCTGACTTCTCAGCGTCCTTGAAATGGTACTTGTTGATGCTGGGGTTTAGTATATACAAAAGATCCCCAGTCCTCAACTTCCAGTATTGTGTAAAAGCCTCACCAAAGAGCATAACGTCTACTGATCGATTGAAATCTCCAACAGTGATCTTCATGAATTTCTTCTTATCCTTAGTAACTTGTGGATTTTGTTTTTTGAGTACAAATCCCACGAAGCACCAGTTGCTGTACATTGGCTCAGCATAGTTATTGCTGCGGTTCACCTTGGCAAGTAACTTATCGGTCTTCAAAAATTTCATTTCTGGATCAGTATCATTAATCACCTGCTTCAATGTACTGTGGTCAATGTACCGCTTACGCAAGTACTGGTTGCTTATTGGCTCAATTTCGTCCACATCGACTGGTTTAGGTGTGAAATCGCCGATTTCAAACGCAAACCGCCGTTTATCGTAGTCTATCGATTGCGCGTGTAAAGCTTGCTGATGGTAATTGGCTTCGTAGAGTTTGTTAATAAAATTGGACGCTTTTGCTCTCTTTGAAGGTGGAGATGGGACTCTTTCTGATTCCTTGCGTTTTATTTCTGTTGGCCTCTGGGATACTGATGCTGATGCTGGTGCTGGTGCTGGTTTAGAACGTTCAGGGCTACCAGGGACTTCTACTGCGCGTTCCTCAACGCGTTTTTGGCGTTGTAACTCTTTTTTGCGTTTCAAGGCTTCATATTTGGCTTCAAACTCCTTCAACAAATCATTCACTTCGTCAGCAGAATCATCTGTGAGTAAATCATCGGGATTTAGCGCGTCTCGTGGATCTTCCATTAAAAAAAATTGTTAAACCCAGTAGATACTTTTTGGAAACAAGCGCGCGTTCTCAAGACTCAATTTTTTGATTTCTTGAGACACATATACCGAAACTGAAATATTCACCAGTCATTCGTTCATAAATAAAGGTATACATATAAAATATTATGCATCGTGGTAGAGCTAAATCTATAGTTCAGATTGCATCCGAAGTGCCATCTTTCAAAGATGATCATTTCAATCTAGGAAAGGAACCAACCACATATAAGATTTCCCGGTCGAGATCATTATCGAGCTTGAGCTTGAGCTTAAACTCCTCGACTTCATCATTGGCAACCACGCCACTAGACATACTGTACCCTCTTTCTTCAAAGGAAAAGGATAGTGTGTGGACTAGGTATATCGATACTTTCAACTACGATTGCTTGTTAGATACCAAAGATATCGATACCATCAACCAATTGGATACCCTTCACTTTCTCAACTTCAAAGACAACTGTGATATCAACAAACACCAATTGAAAATCTTTATTGATGAGACAGACTCTCTTCTTGACTCCATTAACAATCTTACTTTGAAGTACGACCAGATCTCAAGAGGAACGTCAGATTTCGATACCAAGAGTACCAAGCTCTTGAATCTCCAGTCTGAATACACCAACAAATATAACCAAATCGAACGATATCTCCGTCATTTTGAGCGTTTGGAGTCAATAACAAAGCACTTGTCCAAACTGGGATACAATTTGGTGGTCCAACGCCGTGATTTCTTCTATGATAATATTCTCCACCAATTGGACGAATCGATCGAATTTTTTGCCCAGCACCCAGAATTCAAGGACATTGAGCTCTACCAAAGTCGTTTCAGACAGTGTATGACTCGTGCATTGACACTTATTAAAGATTACTTAATAACTGAGCTAAACAAAATCAACGAAGGCTTGGTTAAATCCATGAACCAAGAGACTTCCATTGATTTGTTGATCTTTAATGAGTTCAACAACTATTTGCTGTCTAACCCACAATTTAATGAACTCAATCAGGAAATCATTCGGAGAATTGACAACCACAAAGAGTATGTCGGTTTGGAGAACGATGTTCTTAACAAGTACTTCAGGATCAGACAACAGTTGACCACAACATATCTCAACAACAATCAAACTTTGAAGAAGCTTCAGGCTTCCTCTTCTGGTTTAGTTCAGTCATGTCAAGATCAGATTTCGTTTTATTCCAAGATCATCGAGAAAGAATACGGTTTGTTCAAAAAATTCTTTGTTGTTGAAACGATTCCTTCATTCTTAACCGCAGAATTATACCAATATCTCAAGAGTATTTTGGATCCATTGTATGATAGTTTGAGACAAAACATATTGAGAGAAACCAACATCACTTCGTTGTGTCAGTTGACTGCTCTTTTGCAAAAGTACTATGAATTTGAAGAAGACGAGCAAGAAGAAAAAGAAGTCGATTTTGGTAAGCTTTTTGAACCAATTCTCCATGATGTTCAGACTAGGTTGATCTTTAGAATCCAGATCTATGTTGATGAAAAGCTCATGAAATATACCCCAAAGCCAGAAGACTTACAAATAGGTAAAAGAAGGAGTTCTGTTGGGCACGATATCAATGTACTTGATGTTGATTACCCAGAAAACTTGTTTAAAGATGTTTATTCGCCTTTGGGTAAAGCATTGACCTTACTTTCAGATATTTATGAGTTGATTAACTCGAGAGTGTTTGATGATTTGGCGCATTATATCGTTCATTCATGCATTATATTATTGAAGGGCGAGTTTTACAAATTATCATTGGCCCATTTGGGTGCCATTGATACTAAGTTGAATTATCTTCAGAATTTGATTATTTTAAAGAGCCAGATCAACAGTTTCGATATACAATTCACTCGGAATGATTACAGCATTGATTTCACAAGTGGTCTCAGCGATGTATGGCATGTCTTGCGGAATGGGGAGTTCAGTTTTGATAACAATGGATTCTTCGAACTTGCCAAAAAGACCGTGCCTCGTATTGTTGATAATATGATTGATGCCAACTACGAGATTGAGCTTGAGTTGAACAATGCAGTGACTGAATTTGTTCAGGAATGCACCAACACTATCATCGAGCCAATACTGGGTAAAGACCAGAGCAAGGCGGTGGAAATTTCCACTGTATTCAAGGATAATTTGATTGTCAAGTTACCAGGCATTTATAAACAGATTCGAATCTTCATAAAGGACGAGAATGTTGTGAAATTCTTGATGGATAATCTCTCAAACTTGATAATTATAGCATATGAAAAGTTTTACAAAGACTTGATGGATAACTTGGACAAGGTTGATGAAGAAACTCGGAATTCTCTTGACGAAATCATGGAAGTCGACACATTATTTGGGTTTGTTAGTGACTTGATATCGGGACTCTATGAGCAAGACGAACTCAATGGGCAGGTATTTAACGAAGATATTTTGAACAATCTCGAACAGGATATATAGATAACACGTATCTTAGGCGTCTTCTTCAAACGGATTGTAGATATTCATCGAGAGAAGTTTGTTCAACTCTTCCTTGACATTTTTAACCTGGTCCTGTTTGATTAAGAGATGTGTATCATCCAACTCCTCCAACACAATCCCTGGAGTCTTTGAATCTATCTGAAGTATCAATGCTCTAATGGACGGATCGCATTGCACAAGCACACCTTTGGAAGCGGTCAACATAATAGGGTTGGTATATGTTTTTTTTTTGAAATGCGAATTTTTAGATCGTTAGCGGTAAACTAATGGAGGAGAGTATGTCAATAAAAGAACAACAATCTGAACAAAGTCAACATGAAGATGAAGATATAATAGTTACCAGCGAATCTGGTTTGGATTCTGAATCTGAAGATGAATTTGAAGATGAAGAAGATGATGAACCTCCCAAGCTCAAATATACCAGAATAGTGCCACAACTCCCTAGTCATTTCTTCGATAAGAACCCCGTATCTACATGCAACTTTGGAGAGCGGTACTTTGTGTTTGGTACTCATTCAGGATTGATACATATCACGACACCCGATTTCAAGCCAATTCGAACGTTTCGGGCCCATCGTGCAAGCGTGTTGGATATATTTCTTGATGGCAACTACTTTGCCACTGGGTCGATGGATGGACATGTGGTGATTGGATCGCTTACAGATGACAAGAATATTGTAACATACGATTTCCAGCGTCCAATACACGCAGTGGTATTAGACCCCAATTACCACAAGACGCGTGCCTTCATTAGCGGTGGCATGGCAGGAAAAGTGGTATATTCCACCCGAAATTGGCTTGGTAAACGAACTGATGTGGTGTTAGAAGAAGATAATGGCCCCATTGTGTCGATTAAGATTATCGATGACTTAATCTTATGGATGAATGATAATGGAATTACCATTTCTCATCTCACAACGAGACAAATAATCACCGTCATTCCTAAACCAAAAGAATCTCCTCGAAGTGATTTATATTGGCCACGGGTCAGCTTTCCAGAGACTGATAGAATTCTAATTGCCTGGGGCAATTACGTCTGGTCGCTCCGTGTGTCTATCAAGACAAAAAACAGCTCACCTACTAATAGCATCTTGCCTACAAGTGCAAGTATCTCATTCCGTCCAGTTCAAGAAAAGAAGGTGGAGGTTGAACGTGTGTTCAAACTTGACTCATTAATAAGTGGCATATCAAGTTACAAAGATGATCTCTGGATCCTACTTACATACGAACCACCACAAATTACAGACAACGGGAAACGAATATTTATGAATCCAGAACTAAAGTTGGTGAATTCACAAACGGGAGAAGTCGAATTTGAAGAAGAACTTGGCTTGCGGAACGTGGACAACTTGGGTTTGAATGATTACTTACTTGGACGTCACATTGAAACAGTCCCATCATATTACATCATCAGTGCCAAAGATGCAGTTATGGCTCGTGAATTTCAATTGGTTGATAGGTTACAATGGTATATTGACCATGAAATGTACCTTGAGGCGTGGGAAATAAGTGAACATTTAGAGCCACCTCTCAAGAGATTAAGTTATGGGGTTCAACATATGGATAATCTTGTTGAAAAGGAATTATGGGATCAGGCTAGCGCCTTTTTACCAAAGTTTCTTTACTTTGAGAAGTATGAATCCTCAGAAACGCAGAGCACAATAGTATCACGAGAAGATCTGCATGAATCTTTTGTTACCGAAGTGTTGAAGTCCTGGCAGGAATGGTCATCGATTTTCATTAAAAGTGGTCACATCAAGGAACTTACCGATATTTTGCCGACAAATTTGCATTTACCCAAGGACATCTATACATCTATACTCCAATACTGGATAACGGTTGATCTTGATAGATTTCTGACTTTGGTGGAAGACTGGGAAGTTGATCTTTATGATATTAAGGCAATTGAATCGGAGTTAGAAGGATTGGTGGAATCCGATCCGGAAAATGTTCAGCAGTTGAGCCGAAACTTGTGTACGTTGTACACTAAATCCTATGAGCCACAAAAGGCTGTCCCACATTTAATCAGCTTGAGAGATCCTGATATTGTTCAGTTTTTGGCATCCAACCATATCTTGGTCAATTTCAAGGATCAGCTTGATCAAATCATCAAATTAAGATTTAACAGCGATAAAGAAATTGACGAGTTATCCATCGAGACCATCAAATCAAAATTAAGTGACATTATTGATACTTTGGTTAACAGCTCTCAGGAATTACCACCCAAAGAAGTAGTGCAAATATTTACTGCAAAACACTTGAGTTTTATCAATTACTTTTACTTGGAAAAGTTGGCAACTATGGATGAGTTTCTGGTGGAGTCATTTGGCAACGAAAGGCTTGCACTCTATTGCTTGTATGACAGGAAACTGCTTTTGCCATTCTTGAAGAATCATAATAACTTTGATATTGACGAGGCTATTGGCCTATGTAAACAGCACGAATTTACTGAGGAGTTGGTTTACTTGTTGGGTAAGATAGGAGAACATGAAAGGGCCATGGAACTTATTATCGATAAGCTTGACGATCCTGAATTGGCTATTAGATTTGCTAAAGAACAAAACGACAAGCAATGTTGGGATATTTTGCTCAAAAATTCTATGGAAAAGCGCAATTTTATTAAAGCTTTGATTGAGTTCAGTGACGAACATACTCAAAAGTACTACGACCCTATTGTTGTTTTGCAAAATATGTCGAAGAAAATTAATATTGTTGGTCTTAACAAATCGATTATCAAGTTCCACAATAACAATGATTTGACATTGTTAATCAATCAAATAATCCTTAAAAACATTTACAAGCAATCTCAGGAGGTTAGCGGTAAATATAGGTTAGAATTGCTTAAGGGTTATGAAATCGATGTCGGCGATAAGACGGTGGAAAACTTGGAGCAGAGTATAGAGCATTGGTTATATGCTAAGGGCTAGTTGGGTGGTGCATGTGACAACATGTGACCCAAGCCATCAGAACCCTTGCAGGTGTTTATGTAAGATCTCAATCGTGTGAGATTTTATTTTATAGGATGTGAAACAAGCGACAGATAATAAAAATACTTGTACAGAATAAACCAATTAGATCATCTCTTACTTGCGAAAGTGAGATTTCTGGATTGTGGGGAGAAAAGGAGGAGAAGCTGCAAAATATTATATGGGGAAGTTGCATTTCCTGCACCTAATAATTTTAAGGGCTGGGTAAATGTCAGTCTGTTACTGTAAATGTTGGTTTCAAGCTTAATCAATTTCACATGCTTGAATTCGTCTCTATAATGATGCTATAACTTATAAATATCCCCCAAACCTTCAAAGGTGATACATTGCTAAAACAGTCGTTAGGTTCAACATCAAGCATGATTTTTGACGAAATCATTTCACGTTTACATTGGATCAACATTTTGGGTGTTGGTTTGGCGGTATATGCTCTAGCAGAATATCTTAATAGAAGGTCTTTTTGTAAGAAACACGGGTGTGAGGAACCCCCAAAGTATGAAGATGGGCTATTCTCGATTGCTGGCTTGCTCAAGTCATTAAGACTCAAATCACAAGGCTTGATGGCTGATTTTATGCTCGAAGTATACCAAAAAATGGGTCACACCTTTTATCTTAGGTTGTTGGGTGTCCGTATAGTTCTCACTGATGACCCTGAGAATATTAAGGCAATTTTGGCAACCCAATTCAATGACTTTGCTTTGGGTATTAGACATGCTCATTTCAAGCCATTATTAGGAGATGGGATTTTCACTTTAGATGGAGAAGGCTGGAAGCAATCAAGAACCATGTTGAGACCCCAATTTGCAAGGGAGCAGGTAGCCCATGTGAAAGCCTTAGAGCCTCATATCCAACGTTTTGCCGATCATGTTCGTGCTGCAAATGGCCAAGAATTCAATATCCAAGATCTCTTCTTCTCACTTACGGTTGATACCGCTACAGAATTCCTCTTTGGGGAAAGTGTTGGCACCTTGGGAGGATCGGTTGTGTCTGACTTGGATGGAAAAGCATCATTTGCAGAATCATTTAATTTGGCTCAGGCATACTTGTCTACAAGAGCGTACTCTCAAATCTTTTACAGATTCATCAACAACAGTGAATTCAGGAATTCATGTGCCGATGTTCACAAGTTTGCAAGGTACTACGTTAACAAGGCTCTTGAAGCTACGCCAGAAGAATTAGAAAAGAAATCAGCTGACGGATATATTTTCTTGTATGAATTGGTCAAGCAAACTAGAAACCCTAAGGTGTTGCAGGATCAATTGTTGAACATATTGTTGGCTGGTAGAGATACAACAGCTGGTCTTTTGTCATTTACTATTTTCGAGTTGGCTCGTAATCCTGAAATTTGGACTCGTTTGAGAAAGGATATATTGGATAACTTTGGTCAGGGTACTGAAGAAGACCTTTCAAAGGTGACTTTTGAATCATTGAAGAAGTGCGAGTACTTAAAATTTGTTGTCAATGAAGCATTGAGATTGTATCCATCGGTTCCAGTCAATTTCAGAACTGCTACTAAACAGACTACCTTGCCTACAGGAGGAGGTAAAGACGGAAGTAAGCCTGTCTATGTTGCTAAGGGAACTACTGTTGCATATTTTGTCTACTCTACGCACAGAAGCAAAGAACATTACGGTGAAAACGCTGAAGAATTTGTTCCAGAAAGATGGGCTGATGCTAAAAGATTGGGCTGGGCTTATGTACCATTCAATGGTGGTCCTAGAATCTGTTTAGGACAGCAGTTTGCCTTGACTGAAGTCAGTTATGTTTTAGTGAGATTGGCTCAATTGTTCAAGAATCTTGAGTTGGCCCCAAGAAGTGCTGCTGAATATCCTCCAAGAAAGAATGTTCAATTGACCATGTGTCTTCAAGATGGTGTTTATGTGAAAATGAGCTAGTATGGTTTATGATGAATGGTTTTTTTTAAAAAAAAAAAAGAGTTAAAACATTCAACAGTGTATTATTGTTACTTGTGTTAGTTCTGGAATGAAATGATTGTAATTATTTAACTTTTTTGTAAATATTTTCAAAATTCTACGGAAAAGAGTAGGAAGGTAAAAAGATATTAGATGTCTTCTTGTTGAAATGATTTGGTTTGTTTATTTACTTGATGTTTGATTCACATCATTCTGGTAATGGGGGTTTTAACAAGATTTGCATTTCACGTGATTCTCGTATTAGGTTTCTTCAATTCGTTTCACTTAACTGGTAAAAGTTATGGGCTACACAATTAAGCAGCGGATAGAGATATGTCTCAAGGCCGAGTCGAATCCTGATATGACTCAGGCAGATCTTGCTGTGTGGGCAAGAGATCAATACGGATCTAAAAGTACACCTTCCCAGACTACAATCTCGCGGATTCTCAGTTCCAAGAATGAAATCATAGCATCCAAAGATTCGGAATTCTCTTTGGTGCGAAGGCGGAAACAAGCAAACCCGCTTCTAAGGCGAATATTGACCGAGTGGATCACTCAGGCAAAGTGGGAAAACATTCCAATTACTACTCCTATCATTCAGCTGACTGCGAATGCCATTTGGACACGACTACCCACCAACGAGAAAGATGGAAACGGTGTGTTCACTCAGAAATGGTGTAACTTGTTCTACAAGAAGTTGAATGTGAATTTGACAGGAACTCCAGAAGAAGTAGCTCGGAATCAGAACCAGAAACTAAATAAAGTATGGAAATTAGATGATAAAATTGAACTAAAGTCATACTTGACCCAGTTGATCCGGGATGAGAACTATTCTCCACAGGATATATTTACCTTGGAAGAATTTCAGTTATTCTATGAACTTCCACTTGATCAAATCTTTGACGTATCTTCAGTCGATGTTGGTCTCAAGCAAACCAACTCTTCTGCGGAAAATTCCCTAACTATTATGTTAGGGTGCAATATTGATGGTTCAGAAAAGTTACCACCGTTGGTAGTTGGCAAATACGATAGGTTTGACACTGCAAGCAGTACCAATCCGGCATTTAGGAATGTTGATACCAATATCTCACAACGTAACCTAATGAACCGGATAACCGAGGTCTACAACCTCTCATACAAGTCTAATATCAACAAATGGATAACTTCGAGTATGTTTCAGCACTACCTCCTAACACTTGAACATAAACTCTCGAGTATTCTGCCAAACAGAAAGATTTTGATCTTGCTCGATGACTGTTCTTCTCACCGGATGATAAATCTCCATTTCAAGCACATCCGTCTCTGCTATCTTAAGAACAACAGCAATCATAAAAACCCGTACAACTCCCTGTATGATGGAATAAAGTTTGATTATCTTCCCATGAACTTTGGTATTGTGGAAGAATTCAAGATATTGTATCGTTTACAACAATACTTGGAAATGATTAATGTTCAGAGAACGAATTCTAAAAAATCAAAGAGTTCAGATAAAACAGAGATGATCAATGCCGAAATCGATTTGGACTTTAAGCACGCTTCTGGACTGGCTATGGAAGTTCTTTCAGAATCTGATTACCATATTCCATTAATCAAGGTACTTGAGTGGATCAAGCGCTCATGGAACTCGATTCCACCAGAGAAGATCTTTTCTTCATGGAAGAGAACCTATCTTATTAGTTTTAAAGAACGCTGGCCAACTCTGGATCCGGAAATTTTGAATAAAGCCACAGCTACAATTGAACGCTTACAATCATCATGCTTGCTTTATAATCCTAACAAAAGTTATGACAAACTTGCAGAAATAATGGGCTTCCTAAATGTTGTGATACCGTGGGAAATTGATGATTTATTGGGGCTTGTAAATGAACGTACCAAGGTCACATTAAGCTATGTTTCTATTGAAGAAATCATTGGTAGTTGTCTACTGGAAAGCTTTGACCAGAGCCAGCATACATCAGAGCCATTACTAAATGATGAAATGTGGTTCTCAAATCCTCCAACCCAAATAAGCATACCTGAAGATACCTTCATGGATCCTGGAGGGCTCCATCTGGTGACACTAGCATCGTTGGATAATTCTATCGATACGGTGATGTTAGATTCTGTTTCTGAAACAGGAAACTCTCAATTAATGTCAGTCGATGATTCTACCACTCCCCATGCTACCAATTTACATAATAAGCGGAGCTACGCATCGGAGATTAATTCCTTCCAGCAACTGGTAAGTGATGAAGATCTCCTTCACCTGTTGAAAACACTCTTAAGCTCGAATACGATCAAACTTTCACCACAGACATTTACTGAGCTTCAGAGTAGTTTTAATGAACTTCAAGCTCGCTACAAGAAACAACGCACATAGGTTCATAGTTTGTATTAGAAATACGTAATATATACAGATTAGGTGGTAATAGTGTCATCGCTGTCTTCTTCGATTCCCAAAGCCTTTGCTCTTTCCTCCAAACGTTTTCTCTTTTCGAGTCTGGCTCGTTTAATTCTGGCGATTTCTGCTTGGATCTCATGGGGTTCTTTCGGGATTTGGTTTAAGGTTGCGGGGTCTGGCCAAAATCCTGGCAAGTTAAATTTATGGTCGGTGTCCAAACCGACATAGTACATCACGAATATAGGTGTAAGGAGGTAGAAACCGAACTGTTTGTGTTAGTTAGCAGATGAGACGTGGGTTTTCGATGGAAATAATCTGGCTGGACGACAGTACCCGGTACAAACATATCCCTTCTCTCTCGGACCAGAAATTTGTTTCTCACAAGTGCATGATTTAAATCTACTTCTTGCTCATAAAAAGTTCATATTTATACGACTTGTTCTTGTCATTTCTTTCTTGAAGTTTGAGTCATTGTAAAGTTTCAAGGTTTTCAAACTCAAGATTTTGTTATTTTTCCTTTCCATCGTTAAATTTTATACATACCTTAAAAGTCTCCAACTGTGTCCGAGTGATACCACCCAAAAACCGACGATAGAAACCCAGATGCATGGCTAGTGATTTACTGGTTAATAGGATCAGATGGTTTTCTACGTGAACTTTTCTGTATGGACCCAGAACGGGAACTGGGTTGTGATTGTGTGCAGGCCTCGATCGACGGATGTTACTGAAACTTAACGCTTTGGGCACTCTCGAAAAGACAAGAAACTATTATCGATATTGTTCCCTTTTTCAACGAAGACAGAACCGAAAAATGTCGACATATACACCGATACAGCCAGATACAGAGACACAAGCGGCCACACCACAGACGCAGGGCCAATCACACGTTCCGGAAACGTTGATAGAACGCCTTAAACAATCGTCACATCCAATTGCGTTGGTGTTTTATATATTCTTCCGCTTGGGCCCCATTTTCATGTATATCTTTGGAAATCTTATCCTTGAATTAGTGGTTACCAAAAATCCATTTGTACTTCATTTCATAGTGATAATTCTTCTTGTTGCTGCAGATTTTTGGAACTTGAAGAATATCGCAGGCCGCCTTTTGGTCGGATTGAGGTGGTGGAACGAAACTAACCTTGTGGAAGGAACAGGCGAGTTCGAGAACGTATGGGTGTTTGAAACATCTGATCCTGAACGTTACATCAACCCAATTGATTCAAAGGTGTTCTGGATGTTATTGTATGGCCAGCCAGTCGCATGGATCGTATTGGGATTGTTGGCATTGCTCAAGTTTGCATTCTTATACTTGCTTCTTATCACAATTGCCATTTTGTTGAGTGTAACAAATGCTATGGCCTTCACTAAATGTGACAAGTTTGGTAAGGCCAACAACTTGGCATCACTGGTGCTTTCGGGCGCTACAGGCACTTTGTTCAGTTCAGGAGCCGCCGGAACATTACTCAGTAGATTCAATCCCTTTGGCTGAGTTTGCTTGAATAATCGATAAATGAAATCCCATTGTAGTTCCTATAAATAATAAATATAAAAAAGACGAAACAAAAAGTAGATCCATAGAACTACTTGGCTGCAAAAATTAGAAAGAGAATGGCATTATAACTTTAATGGCTGCTCAAGAAGTCTGTCACCTTTTGATAGACAGGTTCATACACTGCTTTTGATTCAATGAACAACGAATGTCTACCGTTTGGAGCACGGTAGAGCTCCTTGTCAACTTTATCGTCCAAGAGGGAGACAAATGTTTCTGAACCCTGGATCCAGTTGATGCTGTCGTCGGTACCGTGGACAATCAACACCGGGATGTCGGGGCTGAACTTGGTAACGTATTCCTTCTTGGTCAAGTCCTTACCACGTTCTAACATGTCATTGAACTGTCTAATGGTACCAATTAACTTACCAGTGTGAGCCTTGATGTACTTCTTCCAACCTTCATGAGAAGTGATGTAATCGAAGTCCAACTTCGAGTCCATTTTAAGATTGGGTACCAACTTGTTGATAACAGGGGCAAGAGATCTAAGGATTACGTTTGGCTCGGATTTGGGGTTCAATCTGATTAAAGGCGCACACGCAACAATACCCCGAATATCTTTCTTGTACTTACCCCAAACACCGTAATTAAGAACAATTCCTCCACCCATAGAGTGACCCATCAAGTAGAACTTTTCTGTGGTGTCTTTTCTGGCGTCAAGGTTCTGCTTGATAAAGAACTCCAAGTCACCTCTAACGTGTTGCTCGTCTGTCTTACCGACAAGATCTCCTGGAGAAGTTTCACCAGCTCCTCTTTGGTCAAAGAAGAAGACTTCGTAACCAGCAGTACTCAATCTGTCAAAAAACTCAACATAAATACTGGAATCTTCTGCAAAGCCATGGACATAGATAATCTTACCCTTATACTCAACGCCATCTGGAACAGGCCAGTTGACAGTTTTGAACTTGGCACCATCGTGTTCAATATATTCAATTGTAGGTTCTCTATCTGATACGTATGGAGGCTGAACGGACATCTTGAAGATAAAATTGTTGGTTTAAAAAGGTTTTATCAGGAAGTTTTTATAATCCCGTATTTTTTTTTGAGGAGAAAACAAACTAGCGCCACTTCCTGTATGTGGTGTTATAGTTCTGAGGTCCTCGTCCTCTTCTTTTTTTTTGTTTTCGGAACGGTAATTAAAGAAACAAAAAATTAAGATGATCTGCAGGTTTAAGTTTCAATGGGATTCTTGGTGCGTAGAGTGACACAAGCAATAAGCTGGTCATTGACAACGTAGTAGACTTCTGGCCGGCAGGGATTGGAGTTGACAATGTAGAACTGAAGACCAAGGATATTAAGGTTTCGAAGGGTGGGCAAATTGCGCACGATATCCACGCTATTTGTCACAAATGGCAGATAAGCAAAGCTCAAGTGGTAACGGAGAAATTCGCTTAACCCATTAGATCTGGCCAATTCAATAAATTCGGCTAGATGATCATTGACAGATACAGTATAATTGGTGATTTCAGGCAAAAAACTGTTGGTACAAAGCAAATTCTGCACCATTTCTTGGTAATACAAGCCGTTCTCGTACAACGGCATAAGACTGCGCGATCCAAGACATTTACGGAGCACACGTAGGTTCTCGACCTGCATTGACTTATCGTGAAAGTAAAGTGTGGTCAAATTGTGCTGTGATGACAGGATTGTGGCACTGATTTCCCGGGCATAATCGGCAGTGGGGGACTCAAACACAATCAGAAGATTGACGAGCTGGTTCCGCAAATTCAACTCCAAGGTCTGGATCGTGGCCTCGTGTTGGCAGAAAAAGCAGTCATGCGTAGGGTTAATGGCTAGACTCTTGAGATTGAGGGTATAACGAGTGAAGTTTTCGACAAACGTGGTTTGTCGTGTGACATGGGCCTCCAGTTGATGTGAGGTTTCCTTGATATTTAGCTGTAAGTCACGTAGCCCGCAAAGAACAAGAGTCTGTGCTACTAGCTTGGCTAGTTCGGCTCCTTTGTTGGCTACATATCCATCCAATGCAAGCGATTCTAAGTTAAGTCGGACGGATAAGTCACGAAGAGCCACAAAAAATTCGGACCAAACAGCCTGTGTTTTACTGAGTCCGAGATCATTCATGGAATTGAGAAGAGGAAGCTTGTCTTGTTCAGCAAACAAGCTAAACGCAAGTGTTTTGAGGTTTGGTAATGATGATCCAGCGAATAAGTTATGGGCCAACGTCGTCATTGAATTTTTTGAGGTTGTGTTATGGTACGAAACACGAAGTTGGGTCAAATTCGGCAACGTCATAGCAATACTTGGTGATTCATGTAGATCTGCAGATATGCTGAGGGTTTGAATCGAGCTGAATGTGCTATTAGGCGATAGTAATGACGAGGGAATCTGATGGTACGGTAACGACGGACAAATAAACTCCACCAACCGCAAGTGATTGGTCAAGGCATCGGCCACAAGAGGTGCTAATTCTCCATCCAATTCGCAAAGTAACATAAGTGCCTTTATCGAGTCGGCGAGATGTGAGTTTCCTGCTATCATTGGATGAAGTAATGCGAGTCTAGACGTATGGATCAATGTCCCGAGGTTTCGTGGAGCATTGATAATACTGTTGCGGACATTCAGTACTAATTGTGTGTCTGCTACCACAACAATTTTATGGTATAACTGTGCTATTGCTGGGGAATAAAGTGACTTGCTGACAAGACAGAAAGACAATAAGTCACGGGTATTTAGACAAGTACAGATGGCTGCTATCACGGTATTGGGCAAATCCTCAAATCTCGCTAGTATCTCCGCTCTGGCAGCGTGATGGGTTGTGATTTGCTGGGTCTGGGACCGTACGGTGCTGCTGCGTCTTAAGTTAGTGGTGTACATTTTAAACTCCACCAAATGAAACTCAAAAACAAACAACAAACAAACAATAAACAAACAATACGTCAGAAAATTTGGGTTGAAAGACTCAGCAGAAGGGCGAGCGGTGAACTAACGCTGTAACAGCGAAGTAAATATGTAAGAGGGGCGGTTTCTAGCCCAATCCGGATAGAGTGTTTCAAGTCTGCTTGGTTTAGAAGGATGTGAAACATGTAGGTAGCAATTCTCCTGTACATAGTTAGGAGCCGCGACATTGTGATCCCGCAAAATATTAAAACTAAAACAATCTCAAAGAACCAGAAACTCAATCCAAAAAAATGGCTGTTACAGACACTTCAGAAACTCCTGACCCGTTCCATGGGCTCTCCTTTAAGGTGGGCGTGGCAGAAAACAAGAACACCTCATACAGAAACAAAATGGAAGACGTACACACCTATATCGCAAACTTTGCTGAGCGGGTAGATTGGGGCTACTTTGCCATCTTCGACGGCCACGCCGGTAAAGACACTGCCAGATGGTGTGGAAACAACTTGCATACGTTGCTCGAGAAATGTATCGACCAACAAGACGACAACTCGGCTCCCATCATAGGTAAATACGATATGAAGGATAACCTACACAATACATTTGTCCAGGCCGACGAATTAATTGAAAAGGACGGCGCTGGCTCGTCAGGTTGTACCGCTGCGGTGGCAGTGCTCCGGTGGGAAACTGATCCTGAAATCACTGTTCGTGAATCTGAACCTCTCAAGAGTGATAAGCACTTTGATTTTGTACCCTCCGCTTATCACAAAAGAATGCTACACACATCAAACGTGGGCGACCTGCGGATTGTTTTGTACCGTGGCCTTAAACCCTACCGCTTATCCTACGACCACAAGGCTACTGATGTAAATGAAATTAATCGTATCAGAGACAGTGGTGGCCTCATCATGAAAAAAAGGGTCAACGGAGTTCTAGCGGTCACCCGATCTTTGGGCGACTCTTACATGAAGGAACTAGTCATTGGCAAGCCATTTACAGCAACCACAGAAATAACCTCGGAAGACGAATTTATGATTTTAGCCTGTGACGGCGTCTGGGACGTTATTTCTGATCTCCGGGCCTGTCAATTTGTATCAGAGATGTTCAAGCTGGAACCAGACCCACAAGTGGTGGCCAAAAAGTTGTGCCAGTTGGCGATTGATAACTCAACCACCGATAACGTTACAGTTATGATTGTGAAATTTGATCAAGATGTGTTTTCTAATTAATTTATTTAGGTGGAATCTTCTTGTGGATCCAACGATTCCTCTTCATCGTCAGAGTTGTTGTCAAGCTTAACCTTTGGTCTGTACAACTTCAAGGCCAAACTACTCATAACAACACACAACGACAGCAAAGCCATAATCACACTTGCCCAAACTGGATCTAACCGAGAGTTCTGGTAAGGATAGATTACCCCAGCAGCAATTGGAATAGCACAGAGGTTATAAACCATACTCCAGCCGAAATTAAACTTGACTCTTCTAAAGACCACCCGCGAAAGATCAAGCAATGTGACCAATGCAATAAGTGGATGAGCCTTGTTAAGAAGAATAAAATCAGAAGAAGTCACAGCCAAATCAGCACCCGACGAAAGAGCAATACCAACATCTGCGGTTGCCAAAGCCGGAGCATCGTTGATACCGTCACCAACCATAGCAACAGTTGTTTTAGGGGACTGCAACTTCCTGACCTGGTCCTGTTTTTGGTCTGGCAAAACACCACTGATGACATTCTTAATGCCAATCTCAGCTGCAATAGCTTCGGCGGTCACCTTGTTGTCACCTGTGATCATCCAGCATTCAATCTTGCTCTTTTCCTGGAGGAACTTGATTACCTTTTTAGTTTCAGATCTGACTTGATCGCGAGCACCAAGCATCAACACCAAATGATGTTTCTCGTCTTCGTAAACTGTAGGACTCTTCATAGCAATCAATATAACAGACTTGCATTCGGATTTCCATTTGGTCAAAAGCTCACGTTCCGAATCAGTGATGGCCACTTCGTAGTCTTCCATCAATGCCTCGTTACCAAGTATAGTGCTTGTGGGCTTGATTTGGCTCCAGAGATTATTGCTCTCGCCAAAGATAATATCCCCCTTCAATCCTTTACCCGGTACACTTTCCACCTGCGGAACAATGGTTTGTGTCAACTCAATATCAAGCTTACCAACAACCCAACCGACGAAATCTTTCACAGCTTTGGAAATTGGATGCTTGGAAGCCAATTCCAAATCTCTAGTAAGCTGGAGACCCAAACTTTTGAAAGACTTAGTATCAATCTTGTCTTGCTTGGGAAAGTAATAGTTTGTCACATTCAATTCACCAGTGGTTAAAGTACCTGTCTTGTCAAAGCAGACAACATTAGTTTTGGCACCATCCTGGAAGGCAACACCACCTCCTTTGGCAAGAATACCATACTTTGCTGCTAAACCAGATCCAACAAACAATGCAGTTGGAGCAGCTAATGCAATACCACAGGGACATGCAACAACAAAGACAGCAATAGAAAACTCGAGTGACCAAACTGTCCATCCACCAATGTCAATATCTAAGTAATGATCAGGAAGCGATCCAGAGTAAGCTAATGCCAACCAGATCACCCAGGTAAGAATAGCAAGTAAAGTGATGACAGGGACAAAGTAGCCAGTAAGAACATCTGCCAATCTTTCAATTGGGGCCTTACGCATCTGACCATCTCTCACAGTATTGACAATCTGGTCAATCAAAGAGTCACCATCCAAACTAATGATTTTGGCAATAATAGAAGTGTTTCCAATGTTGACCGTTCCCGAAAAGATTTGTTGGCCTGGACCATGCTTCACAGGAGTAGATTCACCAGTCAATGCAGATTCATCAAACTCAGAGTTTCCTTCCTCAATAACACAATCAACTGGGGGTGATTCACCAGTAGTGACACGAATGAAATCGCCAACCTCCAAGTACTTAAGGTCAATAACTTGGTCGTTTGAAAATCCATCTTCTTCCTTTTCAACCAAAGTAGCCTCATGAACTTTCAAAGCACCCAAGTTTGCAATTGCGCTGGCAGTCTTACTCTTGGAGTAACCTTCAAGTAATCTACCAATCAACAAAAAGAAGGACAAGAACACAACAGAATCAAAATAAGTGGTGTGTAATCCCATATGAGTAGTTCTTGGTTGACGAGAACTCAAGGCCAACAAGACAATACTGGCGAAGTACGAGATAGTTGTACCCAAACTCATCAACAAGTTCATCGAACCAAATTTGAAGAGTCTCTTCTTGAAAGAATTCTTTTTGGTCCATAAATTTTTGACTTCCATGATTGCTTTTCTATGGAAGATATCAGCAGCAAAAAAGTAGACCGGAGTACTCAAGAAGAAAAGAATCCAAGTATTTCTCGCAACATTACCAATCCAGATAGGTTCTTCAACCCATTTCCGAAATGGATGTGACTTTTTGAGCAATGACATGGCCACAATACCGAAAACAAAGGTAGGAATTGCAATGACAGCAGCAATCCCTAATCTAATTGCAATCTTCATAACCTCTCTCTGTGCCAACTTCCTCAAATGTTCATCCATGGAAATTTGCTCAACCAAATCACATTTGAAACTTCCAGCTTCCTCCTTAATAGTGTAGCCATCTTCGTTGTTCAGAGGGTAGAGGTGGTTAAGATCGTGCAAGATCTTGCGAACACTCAAATTCTCTGACGGAATGTAGCTAAAATTAATGAATGGATTAGCAAGAGAAATTGGATCCTTGATAACCACAGCTTCACCATAACTAGACAAGTAGTCAGTAACTAACCCTGGACAATGCTCACAGTGCATTCCTTCGACAGAAATGTTGATACTTCTTGACTTCTGTTTACCCAGAGTGTAGTTGATCTTTTCGTTCTTGACCACTTCAAAATCGTAGCCACAGTCTTCAATAGTTTCCTTTAACTTAGCCAAGTTGGTGTCATTATCATCTGATTCCAACACAAACTGACCTGCCTTTGTAACAACATTAACACCAGATTCCAAGACAAACGGAAGATCCTTAACAGCAGCTTGGATGGTGTTAGTACATGCTGCACATGTGATACCTCCAATAACTGCGGATATCTTAGTGTTGATAGATCTTTGAACTGGTAAGACTTCCAATAAACGACCTTCAAACCCAAGATCGTCAATTATATTAATAATCGAGTTGATAATCTGTTTGTTGGGAACAATAACCACTGCTGTGTGGTTCATCAAACTGACATAAATGTTGGATTCGTTTGGGTTCTTGCTTTGTCCAAGTTCGGCGGTCAAGGCTTCGGTAATCGATAAAGCACAAGCAGCACAAGTCATACCATCAATAGAGATAACAGCTCTAAATTCCTTGTCAGGCTTGTCGACAACAGTTTCAATGGTTGATGAGTCAGAGAGTTCTTCGGTGGCTTCCTTGTCCGAGTATTTGGACGATGATTTCGTCTTCGCCTTTGCCTCAGCGGCAGCCGTCTTTTTAGCTTCTTCCTCAGCCTTACAAGTAATACAGTTATCCTTGTGGTGCTTGTGGGATCTCGAGTTCAAGTATCTAGCGTATAAGCCCAAAAGGTCAAAGAAACCATCGTTCTCGCCCGAAGATGTTTCTTTGGTAGCTGAGTCCAACACCAATTCGCCATCCTTCAAGATCTCCCAAGAAAGAATCTGGAATCCTTGCTTAGTGAGCTGCTTAAGGAACTTCTTGATGTGTGGTTGGAAGATGGAGTTCTCGCCGTTCAAAACGTAGACATTGACGTCATTTCCATCAATATGGATTGCAGCTTTTCCTGGACCGAGATCAGAGACGTTAGGAGTAGCGGACGTTTTCGATAGCTTAAAGTAGCGTTCAAAAGTGCTAAAGATAGAACTTTCACAGTTCTCACAATGAATGTTGGAGAAGTTTATTCTTAGTTGCTCCATTCTTGGTAACAATTTGAAAGTGCTCTAATGCTTTAATTCTAAATCCAGTTATATATATAATCTTGCGCGAAATTCGCGGCCAAATTTTTTTTTTTATTTTTTATTTTTACTAAATTTTTTACTTTGTTATTTGCGCGATAATTGCTCGTTGGATGGTGTAGGTTACATAACCAGTCTGCTTGACGGAATACCAAGATGTTCCAGATAACGGCATGCTGTGGGTGCTGCCAAGCCAAATATAAGACCCACTGCCTTTTCTGGAATGGTGTGGAAGGCAATTTGTGTGATGACAAATTCGATATACCAAATCGAGATAAAAGATATGGATGCATAATTTATATATTTCGTAGTGCATGATGCAAGTGATGGGACCATTATCAGATTGCCGATTTCGGGATCTGGCTGCACCAGTAGCTCCAGCCGTATACTACGATGCCGTGCAACTTCTCGAAGTAGCAAAACACTAACGGTTACAAGAAGAAAAGTATGGCCAGACAGATCGAAGCCATTGGTCCATGATTCACCATGACTTGTACATGCAGCCGCCTGGGAATAATCAGGCAGCGTACAAAACCCACCGGTAAACACGTTAATGCGTTCAAACATCGAAGGACCGAAAAACCACACATTAACGGCTATCCAGATAAGGCAAGTGATACCATAGTTTCCCAAGTAGTACTTGACATCTTTGTTGGCAATAGTGTAATCTGGCCGTACGCTCGCCAACAACAAGTAGCTGAGATAACAGCAGGTGAACCAGAACATCCCCAAATCCTGGACAAACAAGCGATTGGCCACAAGTACCAACCAATCAGATGCTATCGCCTGTCTCCATGGCAATATTATCACCAGCACTGCAGCACAAACTGTAAATGTACCCACATATATCCATTCAAACTGCATCGCCCTGCGACATATTTTGCTCAACGAGCAATTAATGTGGAGTTTACATTTTGGCACTAATATTTGGGGGGTAAGGGAAAAAACTTTAGATTTTCCTTACCTAATCCTTAGGTTGTTGCACATCACGTGGAATGGGCAAACCCCGAACTGCATTTGTTTAATAGGCTCTTTTGCCGTCGATTAATAAGCCCAAAGCATTATCGCCATGTTTTCCAGATTAAACAAACAGATATGGCTTGGAGCTGCCAGATATACTACCAAAGCTAAGAAACAGCAGGTTTCCACTCCTCTCTCATTCCCCTGTTTGGACAAACTCGAACAAAAGAACCGCGATCTCATGGACGCGTGTACTACGCAAGGCATATCCCTGTTGAATGGCGGACCCGAGCCGATATATTCACGAGTACAAACTGGATTTCAACTATTTCAGTCCAAAAGTCCACTTTTTCTTGATTACGGTGGATTCTTGCCGCATTATGAATTAGCCTATGAGACGTGGGGAAAACTCAATGCAACCAAATCTAATATGATTCTCTTGCACACGGGTCTTTCTGCATCTTCTCATGCGAAATCGACTCCCCAGAATCCCCGTTCAGGGTGGTGGGAAGGTTTTATTGGACCAGGCAAGTATTTGGATACAGACAAGTACTTTGTTGTGTGCACCAACGTCTTAGGAGGCTGTTATGGGTCTACGGGCCCCAGCTCGATTGATCCACACACCAAGACAAACTATGGGTCTCGCTTCCCGATTCTTTCTATCAATGACATGGTGCGGGCACAACGTGAATTGGTCAGACAAGAATTTGGAGTAACGAAGTTGTTTGCTTCGATAGGAGCTTCGATGGGAGGAATGCAATCGTTGGCTTACGCTTCAGAATTCCCCGATGAAGTCGACAAGGTGGTATCGATTTCGGCTTGTGCTTCATCATCTCCTTCATCCATTGCATTACGTCATACTCAAAGACAAGTACTTATCAGTGACCCCAACTGGAACCGGGGCTTTTATTACGATAAAGTTCCACCGCATGTTGGAATGAAGTTGGCCCGTGAAATTGCCACCATCACCTATAGGTCCGGTCCGGAATGGGAAAGCCGTTTTGGACGTAAACGGGCCGATGAGTCAAAACCACCAGCTCTTTGCCCTGATTTCTTGGTCGAAACATACTTGGACCATGCTGGCGAGAAATTCTGCTTGGAATACGATGCAAATTCGTTCTTGTACATTCTGAAAGCTATGGACTTGTTTGATTTGGGTTACGCCAATCGTCTGAAGGCAGCAGAGACAAGGAATGTTACCAAGAAGAACTATCATGGCGCTGAGGCGATTGAAACTGGAATTATTCCTTCTGAACCGTATCAAGAGCAGGTTGAATCTGCCACAGTTGATCGTGACCAGACCTTTTTGGATCTTGCGAAGGGATTGTCAGTTCTTGCATCCAAGAAAGTGTTGGTGATTGGGGTTGAATCGGATGCTCTTTTCCCTGTTAAGCAGCAACGTGAGATCCATGAGGCCTTAGTGCATAGTCAGGTTGCTGGTAGCGATCTCCGTTATACCGAATTGTCTTTGGATACAAGTTACTATGGACATGATACGTTCTTGTTAAGTTTGGAGCATATAGGAGCTCCTGTCGTTGAGTTTCTCAATGAATGATATATATATAGTATTACATAATTCTGCCATGGTTCGGGTCCAATTCGTAGCCCAAAGACCTGGACAAGCTATAAATAAACTCACGTAATTTGCCAACAACGATTTTAGCCATTCCTGAGCTCTTCTTTCTTTCTGTAGTGTCGACATGGTGAGGTAACAAGTTATCGTGGGCGCTCAAACTGACAAACAATGCAAATGGAATGAACCATACGAGAAGTCCAAAGAAGGAGCATACTTCAACAAAACTAGGAATTCTAGGAGGAACGTAACCAGCTCTCAATCTGACATCTAATGGTGGGATGTAAGGGTTGTGGAAATGGTCAAACCATAAGAAATGGTTGGCGATGACCAAGACACACGATAAAAGAAAGACGGGCGATGTTAATTCAACATAAGGAAATTTGTTAAGATTCTGCAAATACACGTAGTAAGATGCAATGGAGAATAATGTTAACTTCCATGGGAAACCGTCAAACAATAGCAATAACACCAACACAGCAATTATGCCATAGATCAACCGTTTGAGTAGTCTCTTGGTTGGCTCGGTGTGTTCCTCAACCAACTCCGAAATGTAATACAATCCAGATGCAATTGAAAGCACAAGGAATACAAAGCCAAACACAATGCCCACGTATGAAAGTAACTCGAGAATCATCGTCTTGGTGATTTGGGGAGTTGCGTACGGGTTTGATGATCGAATCGCGCGCGGGTCTGCCAGGTAATTGTGTACGGGGAAATAAAAGAAAAAAAACGCTGTGTAGACACGCGACATTCTTTACTACAAGTTTTATTACTATTACTATTTTTATTAGCAATTCTATGAATAAATATCAATGGGTGGAAGTCTATCCGTGTTATAGAACCAGTTACCTCCCTCGAGCTCTCTCATTAACCAATCAACAGGGAAGAGCACCAAGTGCCCCTGGACCTCCCATAAAATCCGCTCAGCAGAATCACGTTCGAAAATCCGGTTACCTGATTGTGCCTTCTTTCTCGTCGTAAAGGTTCCACCTTTTCTTCTTCTAGTCCGCTTAGTCTCGGTCTCAGTATTGGTTGGTTGTCCGCTAAGCTTGCTCTCGGTACCATTCATCTTGTTAGCAGTGTGCTCTTTTCTTTCTTCGTCAAACTTCTTTTCAGCCTCAGCCAGATCACCTTCATTTGTCCCACCTTGTTCTTCCTGGAGTTCCTCGTCTTCCTCTTTCAACTGTTCACGAAGAAGATCCTTACCCTTATTCAAATGACGTCTAAACTTGTTCTTCGAGGCATCGGGGGAAAGAAGTCCTTCGGTACTTCCATCGTTAGAAGGAGGGGCGTGACCCAATAATCCAACATCCTGATCCAACTTATTGACCACAATGGTTGATCTTCTGTCCTGATTGAGAAGTTCCGAGTCTTCGTCACTATCGATGTCCTCAAAACCATTGCCAGAAACTCTGACGTGTCTTCTATATTTAGCTTCCTGTTGTTGTGAAAGCATAAACGCTTTATTCAACTTGGAGTACTCCTTGTACTTGTTCCACGAATCAACTAAATTATCTGGCTGACTGTGGAAAATCATTCTGAAAATATCAGTATTTCTTCTGGCATGCTCATACCATATATCTTCGTAGAATTCTGGCTCCAATGGATCCTCAAATCCATAAGGATCAATAAACTTGGTAAACTTAGAAATATGGACAGGATTTATACCGTTAATGATGTCACGAGTATCTTGTTCGCTTAACGTAACAACTGGAATCTGGTCACTCATCTCAGGCTCATTGATGGAAGGTGTTCTCTCAGCCGAATCAAGTGCAGGAGTCGGTGCTCCTGCTTGCACCTCAACAGTGCCATTGACTGCGGACTCATGTTCGGAAGTATCGTTTCCAGAAGAGCAGCATGGATCACCACTGTGCAGGTTGGTAGGTTCGTATCCTGCCTCTACCCTCTTTTTAGCTTCAATTTCTTGATCTTCCTTTTCCTTGGCAGCAACTCTCTGCAAATATGAAATCTTTTTCAACAATTGCCATCTTTCTCTATTTCTTTCTGTGAGTAACTTTTCTGACTCATCATCCATTTCATCGATCATGTGTACATCATCAGTTTCCAAGAACTCTTTAACACTATCAAGATCAGGTAAAAATGCAGTCGTGGGATTTTCTTGCATTCGTTTGTATGATAAATCCTTCAAGAACTTGCTGCTATTGAGTCTAGCTCTCTTAGCCAACTTGCTCTTATACTTATCTAAACCTTCACCAAAAACATCCTGCTTATGTCTGTCACTATGTTGTACTCTGGTATCATAGGAGTGCTTCTTCTTGTCTCTGATACCTTTGTTTGCTTCATGGGTACCAGTTCTATTATTAAATGAAATTGGAAGAGATATTGGCGATGGAATTTTCTTCTCGTCAATGTTGTCTTCTTCATCAACAAAGATTTCTTCAGCGACATCACTGTAGGAACGTGCTTTTCTGTAATTCTTCCATCTGTAGGTACCACTGGTTTCCCCTAAGATATCTCTGGAAGCAATTTCAACCATTGCAGACATTACAATTGTTTCATGGTTTCTGAAATCACCTGTAGCCGCCTGAGCGCCCGCAGGAGATTGAGCAATTTCTTCAAACTTCTTGAATCTTCTCTCAACAATATCAAGTATGTCCACGTTAACACCTAGATGCTCTCTCATCAATCTCATTCTGAGAGTATGAGGAAACTTACCAGCATAGTATGTTTCACCATCCATGGATGTCTTGATAGTTTCCTTGTCTCTTACAACGGCGGCTACCTCTGAATCTCTGAATCCTCTCATCGATCTTTCGTTAATATTAGCACTTCCAATAATTGCAATTCTGTCATCTGCAATCATAGTCTTCGCATGGATGTATAATTGCTCAGTTACCAAAGTTCTATCAGGCCCAATTCTACCCCATTTTCTTAAGGAGAAGAATTGAATATAGTCGTCAGGATCAATTCCATACTTTCTTAACTTGGCAAAAATAGACGTGGTTCCTCTAGATATTGACATGTACTGACATTGCATAATGACACGGACAGAAGATCCATCAGGCTCGTCGACTTGAGATTCAAAACCAGGCATTAATGGAATAATAATAATTGCTTTCCAATTTGTACCCTCTTGATAAGCTCTAATAATTCTATCAACTAAGGCATCCCCAATTCTATTGTGAATTTCATTTCCATCAATAAATGACGAGGTCACAAAAAATTGATTTTCAATGTAAACAAAGTGTTCAGAGGTTTCAATCATTTTCAAGTAAGCATTTTGAATGCTCTGCTCGGGTTCTTTCAAGCCTAATGACCAGTTACCGGAAGATCTTACTAGCTGGACCTCGCAAGTACCATCCAATCCTAAATCTCTTGCTTCCTCATCGGTCATATCTGGAGGTGGAGTTAACAATGGAGTGAAACGAGATGGTCTCTTTTGTCTCAAGAGATAATTCCATCTTTGAACGAAATGTCTGGCTAAGTCTCTGGCTACTTTTCCTGAAGTTACCATGTGGATATCATGCCAGGGCATTCTGGGAACAACATTCCTGTCATACATTGATTCATATGGTTTATCCAAATTTGAGAAATCCTTGACACGAGGATTTGAATAATCTTTTCCTGGGAAAATCTGGAAACTTGTATACTCTTCTGGGGTAGGTCTGTAGTCTGGATCAAGTGAGTCAAAATTAATTTCTGAGTCGTCCGCCAAAACATGGTCAGGGGTATCATATCTTCCATAGCATAAATCAATACCACCAAGAAAAGCAACGGTTTGATCTATAATGCAAAGTTTCTCATGATGAGCCCAGAAGTAAGTATTTTGTAGCAACTGGTTAGGAGATCTTATGACATGGATATTCTCCTCGTCTAATGATAAGATCGAATGCTTTGAGTAAAGGGAATCAGTCGAAACAGTCGAACCAACATTACGATAAAGAATGACAAAAATTTTGACACCTTGCTTCGCCTTCCGTTGCAACAATCTATCAAGTCTCCATTGTTGATTACCATTGGCCGGTCTTCTCAAATAAAGTTCTGGCGATAACCACCAATCATGAATAAAAATGACATCTGTTGCCATCTCCAAGGCAGATGAGACAGCCCAGAAGTAATCTCTTGCATCAACGAACCATTGAGCAAAACAGTTCTGTCTGATTGGAGCGAACGAATCAAATCTATTCGACTCACACCATTGTGTTGAATTCTTCATTTCCATTAAAGACTTGATCCATAACCTTTGTTCCTTTTGAGATTTAGGAATCAAAACTAACTTTCTTTCTGAGTTTTCCAATGTAATCTTCAAATGCTGGAAAACCTTCTTATGTGGGATATCAATCTCAGCTGTATCCTCTGCCAACTTCTTTTGAATCAAAGAAGAGTCATCATAATCTGATTCGTCATCTTCCTTCGTCAATTCATCACGTTTGAACAGAATTTTAAACTTTGGATCAACAAGGAAAACCTCCAAAGGTAATGTAGACTTCATATCGGATACGTACATGACATAAGAATGTCTCACCAAAAGCCACTTTTCGGAGCGTCTGTCAATCATTCCTTTCAAGTCATTTGCCTTGAAATGACCAACTCTCCACCCTTGTGATCTGGCACTTCCTCCAATATGAATGACACCTTGTTTCCCTTTGAAACCAGTCTCATAACTTAACAAAGATGAAATCGGTGAGATTTCAAAGAACTGGAAAAGTCTATTTGACAGGGGTCTCAAGGCAACTAGAGTCATCAAATCATTCAAGTATTTTGTAACATTGGTGATATATTCCTGGTTCCTTTGTGCTCTTGCCTTTGCTTGCTCAGGGGATTGATATTCACCTTCAGATGACATGTTGGTTAAATGCGCTTTCAAGGTAGCAAAGTTGGCTCTAAATGTATTTCCACTATGGACTGAACCGCTATCTTCTGGATAATAAGGAACAACGTTATCGTTTTGTTCTGCTCTGGATGAAGTTGTGTTTGCTGTAGCGACTGTTCCGGTTGTATTCCTTTGGATTCTTTTTCTATTTCCGTCATTTCTTAGAGGAGGGATTGGGTATTTTGGCAACTCTGAGTTTTTATTCCGGACCACTTCATTTCTCCATCTATCAAATTTGAATTTTGAATGTAAATAAAGCAAATCCTTGGCTGTTTTCTCCACTGACCACTCAAGTCTTCTTGGACCAACACCATACTCTAAATCAATACGGAATCTCCGGATCTTTGTATTTATGGTTGGAGAGGTGTCGGTTACTTTAAACCCCAATAACGAAAGCAACAATGGCGCTCTAGCGATACCGCGTTCGTCTTCCAACAAACAAGATGCAAGCAAGTTGATAGCAGATGAACTAATAGACAAATGACCAATCAATACTTTGGCACGCTCACCGGTTGCAATATCCTCTTCGTTCTGGATATCCACTGCTGAGGTACTTAGTTTCTTATTATGGCGGTCCCTTCTTCTCCCGCGGAAAATCTTTAATCGGTTCTTAAGGTTGTTAGATTGAAAGAATTCATTCTTCGGAATGGTTGATGAATTGGCTGTATCAGCTGTAGTACGGCCACGGAAGAATGAACCTTTTGAAATTCCTACTGTTGGTGAAATGGGGGGACTTCTTTCATCTTGTCCGCCTCTTTCTTCATCATCATTATTATCATTGATGGAAGAATTGTATGGTTTCTTCGAGAGTTCTTCTTCTTCCTCATTTTCATATCGTGATTCTTTCTTATCGCCACCTCTATTGAAAAATGACCACGGGTTGCCGATTATTTTGGGTGATTCCTGGCCAAATCCAGAAGATCTGCGTCTAGATTTCGCTTTGTTTTGTTTATCTGACTTGGAGGATTTGTTTGAATTTTGTGATACAGTTTGGTAGATTTCGCTTGCGTCATCTAATTCCCGAAGTGGTTTCACAACATTGTCATCTACCCGAACGCCACCTGTACTTTCTTCATTGGATTCAGACACATAATGGTTTTCTTCTTGGTGCGGTACGGATTGGCTTGGTGAAAGTCTCTCCAGGCTGATTCCTCGCTTGTCGGCTCCTTGGCTGAAATTGGGGATAGTTAACATCGTCTCTTTCTTCAAGTCAGCATTTTTGGAGTCGCCCAGTTTTGCTTGAGATGGTTCAGGCATTTCAAGTATCAGAATGGTTCCAAATTCTGTTTACTGTGTTTGAGTTCTGTCGACTAGTACACTTTGGCAAGTATGCTAGCTTGTGGTTGAATGTTTTACGACGTTTACCGATAGTTCTATTTACATAAATAATGCGATATATGCAGGCCATAACCGACATTGAAATTGTATTGTTGGTCTGCACATGAGACATTGCTTTTAATGGCTTGCGGTTGCCAAATTGGGAAGAATTCCGAAAAAAGAAACAGAATTCCCTGCGAAAAAAAAAAAGGGCGACTAGGTATCTAACAGTCTGAATAGTAAAGAACAATTGAAATAACAAGAGAAACTTAACCCATACAATCAACTCTACTGTAAAGGAATAGCCGATCAATTATGATCGGTAACTGGGAAAAACCTAAATGTAACAAAGACTTAAACGTATCGAGTTTCAGAGCTTAAAATTGACAAAAATAAAAGCCCGATACGGGGGTCGAACCCGTAACCTTTTGATACCTTTTAAGCGCGATGTGTGACTTATAAGAGTCAAACGCTCTACCGATTGAGCTAACCAGGCTCCTTATGTTTAGTAAATTAATTCTAATATTCTTAAAGGATAGTACTATCGTTGTAATACAATTGAATGAGTATTGAATCAACATCGTTTATTAACCATTTAGCATATATAACTGTGGACCTCCATAAGTATCTTGCATTAACCATTGTCAGATGCTTTAATATATTGTCTGTAACACTACAGGTACCATGAAGGGTACTAGACCCCTTCACAAAATATGGGTATTGTAATCCTCTCCTCTAAGAACCCCTTCAAAAAAATATTTATCCGCGCAACCTACACTAATCAACCCCTGAATTCATACCTATAAGAACCATAATTTTAGCATTGTTTATTCATTCGATATATCTTACATGACATATGACATGAATTCTTGAGAATAATAATAAAATGGAGAATCTTGATAGAAGGTATACAGTATTGAAAAGAAATAACCCTCGAGTATGTTCAACGCAATCCTAAAATAGTCACGTACCAATCTATAGTCTCATGCTGAATGGTTTTCGTTGCAGATACACGATTGCTAAAATTGTGGCAACAAAATGACCTAATTTAAACCACAGAATCTCTCTTCATATTCTCCAAAAAGGCGTCCGCTTCTTCTCTCTTACCAAATTGGATCACTGTTTTACTACCATTGTTGTGATACTTCGTAACAATATTGTCATCACCCTCAGTGCCAAGAGTGATTTGGCACACAAAGTTGTGTCTAGTTTCATCGGCAAAATCACAACTGAAAAAACCAACAGAATCTGGAAGCTCTTGAGGGGCTAATAACTCCTCAATACCAAATTGTTTAGTGAGAAGGTTGGAAAAAACGACTTGCAGCCCAGCTAATAGAAGAAACCAATGAGAAAGCATTGCTCAGTATTTTAATATATATCTAATATTGATGGTAAAAGAAAGGCGATTCAAACTCGTTTTATAGAGCCTAATTAGCGCAATTTCCTTAACGTAAACGCGCGCGAGCCGTATCTACAGAAGGCTTATCTTTGGTTATCTATTTATTAACCAGACCCCTTTTCATGCAGAACACTAAGCTTAAAAAATATTTTGAAGCTTGACACATGCGTTATTATCCTCCTTTTAATTATCGATAGAAAAATAATTCCAATTTACGGTCAATGAGAGTCTATCCTTTTGGTGTTTTGTAAAATGCAATATGTATCTCCAATTAATAAAGTGCACGTCTACACCTCTTTATTGCTTTGGATAAATCTGAACCAGACGTAATGAGGTCACCGGAGCTTAATTTATTTATAATCTAAGACACATTTCCATGCATTTCTGTAAATAAAAAATAACTTGAAACTCGCCACCAATATGTCTTTTCGGGCTTGTATACGAAAGTGTAACTTTGCCGTACTTTATCTCATAGGAAATGAAAAATTCTTTGAAGCTATGATTTACCTTCTATTTATGCATTCAGATGCAGAATTTAGTTACAGTGGCCACACTTATTTTAGTACTTATCTTCCTCGCTGTAAACATCCTAAAAATTATTGTATCCCCAAACCTAACTAAGCCATTATCATTTATTAGTTTTTAGTATAAACAAGGGGTCAATTTGGAGTCATCCTTTCATAGTAATATTCTCTATACCATTCTTTATTGGATTTTGATTGAAAATCAAAGTGTACATGGGCCTATTTTAGGCGCGTCTTGACACGCCTCAAACTTAGTACTTAAAACCAAATCGGTAATCAGTGTTGGTTATGATCACACCTAATTTGAAGGCAACTTATATGCTACAGTACAGTTGTTGTACCGCACCATATTTTTTAAGAAAATGAAAAGATATAGAATACCTTCAGGGTTTTTAGGGGCTTTGTAGCAAACTTAACAAATTTTAGACAGTTTGAATACAGTAGGCATTGTACTTTTGCTGATTTGTATCCAATATACTTAATCGGCTTAATTCTTTTCACTAACAGTTAGGTGTTAGTTGAACTCGAAGTGAGACGAAACTTGAAGTGAGATGACACTAGTCTGATCCTAATCGAACCAACTATCCAGCTAATCAAAATATTTGAAGCGTCGCCGTAATGATGTTTTTTTCGGTAAGTTCAAATGCATTGATGAAAAAAGTCTGATGTTGTAAACATTGAATCCTTTTATAATCAATCCCCTTGGTTGAGTCATTCAATTAGAAGCACACAATTTATTGCTATTGAATACGCAATAGAAAGTTAATATCTTGTGCGAAGTAAGCGCGTGTCGAGATTGTAGCATGATATTTAAATGATGATATGAAAAGAACATCTAATTTATGTTTCTGTCTATACTTTTTGGTACTCATCGGACAAAGGGAGAAAGAAGAAAGTAAGGAGATTTTGAGATGAGATTTTATGAAATAAGAGTCTAAATAACCACCTCCAAGAATACCGAAGAATTTGCAGTGTTGGATCAGAATAAGCCCTAAATATCAATTTACTTAAGGATTCTCTTTCAGTGATTGGTGCTTTTGTGTATTTACCAAATCCAAAAACTACAATTGTTAGTCTATATGGAAACCTCCACACAGTAAATGGACTAGGCTTTTTCTGGTAGTATTGGATGTTTTTGTTTCTTTCCTGAGAAGCCCAGTTTTCAAATTTCTATTTTTATACATCGTGAGTCGTGTGACAGATAATAGCATAGAAATATCATACTGAAGTTTAATGCTTTAAATCATCAGAAATTATTAAAGCGCTACCTTAATTCACGTATTTCAGCTCTCAGAAAACATACTCTATTACTTTATATCTCCCAGTTAGTTCCACCAAAGCTCACATTTGTCTTATTCTCTAAGCAGTAAAATCACCCTTTGGTTAAAAGTATTTTATAATCTTCAGCAATAATTAACGCACATATTAGTATCTCCTTCCGACTATTTTACTTAGAGGAATTTTCTTGCTGAGCCTGCTATGTTAAAAACTACTATTTGCCAGAAATATCTTAAGAAGCAATTTATTCGCCAAGCTTCATTTTGTTCATTTTGTAATGAGTGCAAATATACTTTTTCATGAATAAGCAAAGTAACTTCAGCCATTCGATGCCCTTAGATCTGGCGATGCCTAGTAAATTTCCTTCACTTTTCTATGCATAACCAGAGTTAAAAAAACGCTTAGAATGCAAGGATAGTTTGTAAATTCTTGGCAACTTTTCTAATAGTGCGACTACATTCATATTTTCTTTCTGTAAAATGCAAAAGTATTAGTCGACTTAAACTTTCAGGTATGATTGTATGACTTTCGCTTATAGAGCAGTCATCATGCTCAACAGCGTTTAGCAGAGAGTATTTCTAAATACCGTGAAGTGTTTTTTTTTGAATATTGCTCACTCACACTCACACTAACACTCACACTAACACTTACACTCACACTAACACTTACACTTACACTCACACTCACACTCAAACATATGCACACACTTTAATTTTTATGGAATCGAAATCATGCGGGAGTATGAGCTGAGGGTCCTGAGGGGGTCTGCACCCTCGCTAGAACTAAGCAGATAAATACAACAAAAGCCGATATTTACCTTTCTTCTGTACTCTATATAGGATTTAAGCTTAATTTCGACGTTTTTGGAATATACAATTCAAAGAAATCTGCCAATACGTGACAAAGCATAATCATTAAAGTATTTAGAAACGGTATGTTTCGATTAAACTCTTCTATCCTGGAGTAAATTTTATATTCTAATCAATAAATTATTACGTACTGTAACAATAACCGTTTTATAAGCCTCTGCACTGCGGAATCGCTTAACAGATTCTATGTCCCACTCGATCATGTAGGTCCGCCTTAAATTCAAAATCTTAGTAAGCTTATTCATCAAACATTTAAAATCTGTAATTGATATGTACTTTTGTCTGTGAGGAGGGGTTTTAAATTCCGTACTATATACAATCTTTAGTAGAATCCTGGATTTTTCACAATGTTAACTGACTCAAAAAAGCTGGTTAGTATGCCCCCAACATAATGCTCTTTCACTGTATCGTGACAATGGCATATGACAAAGTATATTATACCGATGTCTATATTCTCTCTTGCCAAGAAGTATAGTAGATATCTGGTTTAAAATAAATTCGAGGATTGCAGAACCATTCACAGATACATGAATATTAACTAAAAAGTCTAATGCAACACAGCATGTTATAAAAAAGTTACTTGGTTTAATGTAGCTAAATCTCTTCTGAGGAGTTACCCATAAAGAAAACAATCCAATCTATTAGTGTGATTCGTTTTTGGTTGTTCAATTGTCTTTAAAAAATAAATAGCTACTTCTTAATTGCCTCGATTTTTTCTCTATAAATTATTATTAATTTGAAGATCGGTTTGAGGCGAAGAACATCTTCTCGTATATCTAAAAGTAATGGTATAAATATAGAAAAAAAATGACCATTGAAGTATTAGTAAACAAAAAGTATAAGACGAACCCATCAAATCATACCTTTTAATGCAAACATTAAGTTGAAAGTCACATTTATTTTTCTTATTTATTGCACTTGTGTTTGATGTTGAAGATAACCTTTGGTGAACTGAGCTCTCAAGGCTCCTTAAAAACTGCTTCTCTCTCTTAAATTACTGACGTGAATGTTCCGATAACTCAAAGTGTTGAGCTTACTACACCAGACTCTTCCATAACACGGTATGGGCCACCTGCCGTCTGACCAGGTGGGGCTACGGATTGGACAAGCTATTACTATAGTGTTACCGAAATGGTTATTGTAATTTATGACTGCATTGTATTTATAATGCTTCCTTACCTTACTGAGACTAGGACTTGGACTGGTTCCTTCACAACAAAAATCATTGAGTATTGCTGAGATGGTACCGTGTATGTGGACATTGCAGAACTGCCATCCCCTCCAACTGAAAGCAGTGAATTTAGTATTCCAGCACCATTCTCAACTAATAGTCTTTCAATCAGGCTACCGAATTCTTAGGTTTCAATTCTTCGGAACGTTCCACTTCTTTTTTAACAGAACCTGACTCTGTACAAAAGATGCAGATATCTAATGCTTATCATCCACAACTGATGCGACTGTGCCAATATCGGGTAGATGCCCACCCTCTAGTGGAAACCCTTCAAGTTCTAGTGGGATCCCCTCTGACCCTAGCAAAATCCATTTTGCTCCACTGAAAGTTATACAAGTTCTAGTGATTCTGGATTCATTGAAATTTTAACCAGTTCTAGTAAAATCCCCCCTTGCTCCGATGATTCTTCCATCAACACTGATAGAATCCCTTCTAGCTCTGGCAAAATTCCCTGTGGCTCCATTGAAAATGATACCAATTCTGGTGGTATCCATACCAGCTCCGAGGGTGAACCACCTAGCTCAACTGACAACCCAACAAGCTCTGGAGGCAACTTAGATAACTCTGGAGTGACTGTGTCAATCTCAGATGACAATCCAACTGGACTCTATGAGGACCCTATTAACACTCCCACATAATGGATTAGATCTAATAGGACGCCCATTATTACAAGTACTATCATCAACCTGTTATTTCTTCTTCTCAATCAGGTCGCGATGTTGTCACTATGTCCTTAGACTGGAAAAGCACTTTCCCGAGAACAACAACCGTTGATGGCACTGAGGTGATTCATATTCCAGATACCACTTTTATTTCAAGCACATCTAGAAGTGACAACCCAAACAATCCCCTAAGTTCCAGTAATCCTGGCACAATAAATCCATCTTTGGTCTCATTATTTGACAATTGAGGTTCACTGGTCATGTCACCTTTAACATCTCTCACACTTGTCATGGGTCCTTTCAATTTTTTGATACACTAGTATGCTAAAGCTCAATTCAATATTTGAAATCTATATTTCGGTCATTATTATTCAGTGTGTTTAGTAGCCCAAGATGCTTTAGTTATATATTGGTCTTGCAAAAATTACTACTCCTACTGTTGACTTAATGTTTGTAAAAGGTTTATGGTCATTTGATACAGTAATTGATAGCTACTGAACCGTTTTTCTAAATCTTCACTTTCCTTATATATATATATATTTCAATTCTATATATTCTCTCTAGACATGTTAGTAGTAGACTCGAAGACAAAAAATTTTCACCTAAATAAACGCGCTCATATTGCAAATTTTTCACCGCGGCGTTGCCTAAACAAGTAATCCCCCTGCCCAATGCACCGCTACGGCTCCACATCCACCCGCTACCGCCCGCCATCCACCCGCCATCCACCGCCATCCACCCAAAAAGACCCGTCTTCGAACCTCACCGGAATCTTTTTTCGCATTTTTTCCCTTTTTTCTGTACTGCGGCTGCGGCCCATTCTTCGCTGCCGCCCTCATGCCACCCTCATGCCGCCCCCCTGGCCCTCCTACCCTCCTCCAATCGCCTTCCCCC